>SNQJ01S0098681.1:166489-176851 GCA_010110895.2 Picea sitchensis | reverse complement strand
TTTCAGTCATTAATTAAATGAAGTCTTATTTCCACTGCATCTCTGCGTTTATGTGTATTTTTTTATTTCATTGTGTTCCTACATAAATCCGGATCAAAGTATGTGATGGTTCACGATGGTTACCTTTGGAGAGCCTATAACAAAACAAGAGCACACAAATGAGAAATACAAGTTTTGGAAAAACAGTGAGCAAGAGAGCTCTACAATTCTGAGGAAAATGAAGAGGGTGAGTTCCTTGAAGGAACCAATTCACTCCACTTGGCAGAACTTGTGCTACCTTGTGGAGGATTTGGTGGACAGAGTTTGGTGAGGTTATTTTGGCTTGGTTTTTTGGAAGTATAGAAACGTAGGTTTGTTGTAGGCATGTGAAAGGAAAAACCAAAATATGTGAAGTCTGTAGAAATGAAGAGGCAGAGTCTGCATAAACAAAGAGAAAACAAGTCTTTAGTTGGAGGCACATTTGAGATGCACTGCAGGTGGTTATGAAGATGGTTCCGATAAAGAGTCTTGGTGAAAATATATGTATGAGTATCATGGTGAGGTGAGGCAATTCGTTTGACTCTTCCCTATTGTAAATGGAGTTGATAGTCCTCATGTTGTAATTGTCTCGCAATAACAAAGACTTAGTTGGGTGTTAGGAACGTCTTGTTGTACCTGCACTATATTTATGTTTGTCTTTTTTTTGTTCCATAGTTCTCTTTGTTTCTCATGGATGTATGCTTGCATATGAATAAGTGTAAAAGAAATTAAGAAATCTCTAAATATACAAGAGTTTCACTAGAGTAGGAGTGTGACTCGTCGATATCCTAGAACGGAGTATGGGTATGCTCCAGGTGAAGAGGTGTAGTTTGAATAAAGTAAACTTGCTGTGCCAAGTAGCCAAGAGAGAAACATCGCAATGTTGCATGCCCTTAAAAGTTGCATGTTTGCAAGGAAAATTGTGGGTATGTGGAAGATGGTATCAGAGCCAACTTTGAAGGAATTTTGCTACAAAGGAAGTTTAGTGGGATTGTTCACGGACTTGGTAAATGGTTTGATATAGTGAAGTTGTTCATCGTATATTTTGCATCAGAATTATGAAAGAGATTTGGTTGATGGTGCGATGGAGAGGTTTCTCTTGGCACACACCTTGTGCATACCAAGAGCAGAGTTTATGGTAGGATGAAGCACTTGGACAAGGTGGGTGATTGTAGAAATTTTCACAAACTTGATCATAGAGATAGACTTGGTGGGTTTGATTTGTGAAGGAATTTAGTGTCGGACTTGTTGTTCACACATTGGAGAGACCAGACGCAAATTTCTCTGGGAGAATCGAGCACTTGGAAAAGGAAGATGAAGGAAAGATTCATTGCATGAATTTTTGCAAAGATAACTGCAAAAGTGATCAAAAAAGTGAAACGCAGAAGGTGATCACAAAAGTGATTGTGAAGGGCAATTTTTGTTGGGTTGTAGCTAGGTAAAACACTTGGGTTCATTGGAAGACCTCAAATGAATTAGAGAATATTTGCAGAAAGAGGTTGGTTGGGTACGTTTCCATCATGAGGTCATCATGTCGTACATCAGTGAGAATAGTAGTTGAGTTGAGTTGGTTTGTTGGATGTTGATCGCATCCTTTGGATGAGGTGACTCTTTGCAAGGTTACAATAGTCATTTAGTAGTAGTATGACTTGATAGTTTGGCATTGGGTGAATGGTTCCTTCAAGCAGAAGTAGTCGAGGTGTGGAGATGGAAAGACATTGAAGATGAATTTAGTCAGTTTCATGTGAATCTTGGGAATTAGGTGGATTTTGGAAGTGGGAAAATGGACTCACGCTTATTGCAAGATTATGCATCTGCAGATGCTGGTTGAGGTGAGTTCATGCAAAGATTTTGTTTCTTTGGAAAGATAAGTTCCAATATAGCATACTTACAACATGGTTGCAGTGAAAGATGTCGTTGGAAAGGTATGGTTGGCTTGATTTCTTAAAATTTTCAAGTCTTGCAATGATTTCTTTGAAGGGAAGATGGATGAATTCATGGTTCAACTACATTTCAAAGATGTATTGCGATAGTTTGAAATGATTGAAGGAGGCATTTTATCATGCAAAATATAAGTTGGGAAAATATAGACCCAATCCACAAGATGGAGATAACGGTGGGAGTTTACCCACTATCAGCTCACATAAATCCTCCCCTCACTTTAGTGGAGGAATAATCCAACACAAGGGGGGAGTCATTGGTGACCCTAAGGGGAGATGAGATGAAAAGTGATATGAGAGAAGTGATTCCCCCTATAGGTCAATATACTAGGTGGAACATAGCTTGAAAAAGAGTCTTGAACATGGTTAAAATTTTCCAAGGAAATTGAGGAGAAGATGATTGTGCTTTCCTGAGACACGAGAAAGATGATATACAATCTAAATAATCTAATGGAAAATCAAGTTAATCTTTTTGTCCCTATTTTCAGTAGTCAACGAAAATATATATCAGCAAGTAAATAATTATTAATGTTGTTACAAGATGCTAAAATTTAGGTAAATGATGCAAGAAATAAGCTAGCAATTACTAGAGTAACTCAAGCATGAAATCATAAGACTTTAGGAGTAAAATAAGGCTGTTATAAACAAGTATTGCAGAGAAATTTTATCATTCTTATGGATGTAGCTAATTGTTTCCACAACATAAAATTTCAACCCCAAAAAACAGGCAAGTAAACCACCAAAAAAATGCGCTGAGACTAGTTGATTATAGGGGCAATTTATAAAAAAAAAATAAGGGTTGAAAACTGAGTTATAATCAAAGTAGAGAGACACTTTTTTGCATCCCTAATGGTTGTATATTTTGTTTACTTATATCTCTAATAATTCCAACTAAAACTAGACACCCTAGAGGATTTAGCAACCTCAAAGCATCAATAAAATATTTCAACTTGCACAATAGAAATATCTCTTTAAATCATGTTTACCAATGCAAACAATTTATTTCTCCAATGCAAACTTCAAGTTGGTTCCTTTAAAATTTGGGTGAATGGAGTCTTGAAATAAATGAGTTAGATCAAAAAAATCCTTAGAGGTGTAAACCCTCTTACCCCCTAGGGCATGCAAATCAAACTAAGGTAAATCCAGGAGTGTGTACACCCTTGTACTCCTCCTAACAACCTTGTCACCAATGACTTATAAACTCTCAAATGGAATGGAACTTAATGGAGGGTGTATGTTCTTATACTCCTCCTAGGGCTTCAACCAACAATAATCATGAAACAAGCAAGAAGAACTAATAATTGTAGATTTTCCTTACCAACTTCAAGAGAGATGCAAGATAAAACCCTATTTCACCAAGCATTCATAAGAAAGAGAAGAAGTATCCAAGAGGTGCACACCACCTTATCTTAAATAATTCACCAAGAGATATCACCAAAAATTATTTGCACAAGATAGAGATACATAATTTCCCAGGTAGGGCGCAAATTTCAGCTACTAGTCTTCTCATAATGGGAAAGCTATGATCAGAATGAGATGAAATGATTCTTATTTATATAGATCCACCTAAAAGTGTTTTTCCACTTAATTTTAGGGTAAACCATAAAGTAAGGGGTCAACAACCCTTACTTTTCCCCTTTACAATTTTAAATTTGACTTTGCACTTACGAAACCCTAAAATAAACATGACATCACCCTTCTTGGGTAATGATTTGGCATCAATAAGAGGATGTTGGGATTGAATATGACACATTGGGAATCCAAAAAAAATCTGCTAAAGTTCTATGGTATTCTTGTCAATTCAAGGTACTCTTCTCCATCAAAATATTCCAAGCGTCAACCAACAACATCACAACCACCCAAAGACCCTATATCATGCATGACATCACCCCCAAAATGTCGTGCTCTAGCCTCCAAAGGCAGGTCATTGAGGTGTTGAATGGATAGGAAGGGTCCTCAAATATTCCTCTCAAGCCTCCAAAGTTTTTCATCACCATCTGGTGTGTGGTCCATGAGATCCAACTTGTGGGATTCAAGCCCCAAGGAATCCCATGCTAGGCTTGTTCTTCCAAATATGTCCACCAACTAGGTCGTACAAATACATTGAATACCCCCTCCAAGGATATCAAGTCAAATGCATCATGATAATTAAATCAAGTCAATCATACCTCAAGTTTAGGAGTTTTTTCCCAAGTGGGACCCTCTCTAATACATGTGGACAAAGTGACATGGATGGGGTAAGAATCTTGGGAATGGAGTTCATGACATACAATGGATCGTAGTATCTCATTTATGAGTGTTTTTGTAGAGGGTGTGATGCACCTTTGTTTTCAATACATCCTTTTTCCAAACCCATTTATTTTCTTTTGTTTCTTTAAGATGTTTCCAAGTTGAATTCAAGGTGGGGATTCTACCTAAGAATGAAAAACAGTGCTCACCTTGACTCTACCCTGGTCACATCATGCTTCTCCAAGTTTAAGACAATGTGTGGGGATTCTACCTAAGCATTAAAAACATTTCCCACACATGCTCCACCTTGGTTGGCATTTGTATTAGTTATTTTTCACAGGTCCCATCAGTTTCTCATGAGAGACATTTTATTTTCCTAGGGATCCCTGGGTTAGCATATAGAAGTTTCATGATTGGATTTTATCTTTTTTAAACTACAAGACTCTAGGCCTTCAACCCCTTTTTCCTGTGAAATGAGGGACAATCCCTTCTTGGGTCTGTACACCTGAAAATCCCAAAAGGTAAGGATATGAGGGGATGAAGTGTGGAAAGTGACAAGTATGGTCGGGAATGGCATGATGCATAATCAAGATGACCTTCCGGTAGAAAAGATATCCCTAAGGGTGACCCACTTACTAGGGCACAATGTCAATAACCAAGGTAAAACAAGGAAAAGTGCATAATTTCCAAGAAGATGTTACATAATAAAAAGAAGTTTAAAATGAAACAAACTCAAATGAATCAAATATTGAAATGACACTCACCATAATATCTAGCTTGAATCTCATGGGGAAAGACCTAATGTCTTTGAGAAGCAAGATGATATGGTTGATACCCTCATGATGAACCTAGAACTCTAGTGGTGAGGTGGGTCTATGTCTGTGTAAGTGAACACTACTGGTCAAGTTGTCTCTCGGTACTCGATGCCTGCAACTTGAGGGCCTCAAGAAATCATCTTCTTAGTTATCCCTAAGAACTGGGGATAAAACTTGCCTCTTACTTGGGGACATGTACTCATCGTAGTATGAAATTCCAGACACCATAGCCTTCCATGAGCGTCGACATCTTGAATTTCTAGTTAATGAAATTTGATCCATCTAACTTGTTGGCTTTGTTGAGGTAGGTTTTTGCGAGAGGATTCACCATGTCTGCAAAATATTCTCTGCAAGGAAATCACCAAGGATATGCAAATTTATGTCTCTCTGCCTTCAGATACCACCGATCCATCTCTACTTTGGCCTTAGTTTTCTTAAAATAAATATAATGAAACCTTAAAACCACTTTATATATAAAAATAATATATAAATTTCACATGCATATGTCAACCTTTAAATCATGCATGCACCTTAATATCCAAAATATCTACTTTTTAAAGAAAAACATTATAACTCCCTCTTCACCTAGCAGCCTCACCTTTTTATAAAAAAGATATCCACTTTTAACAAACTTAAAAAAAAATCCACTTTGAATAAAAATCCACCTTTTTATAAACTCCAAAATAAAACCCACTTTCAATAAAAATCCACTTTTAAATATCCACCTCATTACACTTATATCCACTTTCATAACTCCCATACAAGTTAATACCTCTCCACTTTAATAAAATGTTTATAACTCTGCACTTATAAAATGTTTATAACTCCACACTTATAACTAAATGTTTATAACTTTAATAAATATCCACTCGCATGTAAAAAAAAAACTTTCCACTTGCATGTAAAAACATAAACTTACGCTTCACTAAGAAAAAAACTCGTGCTTTCCAAGCATGCATTCAAACTCCACGCATCCAGTTATAACCTTCACGATTTTCAAAACCTCCATGAGCTCACACGACCTGCGTAAATAGAGGTGTTTTTTCACCTCTCCCAGCGATTGGAGTGAGAGGAGTCCACACCTCCCGATGAACTTTGGCTACGGGAATGTTTAAATATTTTTGCACTTGAACTTCAACTTGACTACAAAAACTTTCCATTTTTCATTGTGCGGAAAGGCCAAGTAGTTTGCGGCCACACTCTACCAGAGGAGGGACCTGTGGACCTCTATGAATTTTCGCACCTCACCTCGTAGCTTTGATACCAAGATAAAATATGAGAAAACAACACGTGGTGAGGCTACCCTCACTTCTCCATTATTCAATCAAGACTGATTACATTCTTAAATAGGAAAAGACTCTACTGAGTAGGTTACATGGAAACCACAAAAAACTAGACTCTACAGACAGTGAACTATGTACTGACTCTTAGAAATGGCACTTACAACTGACACTTACTCTATTATTTCCAAGTTTTGTATGTGGCTTAGTGTGTATTGAACTCAAATCCTGGTTAGGGGATGACTAAAGGAGTCGCTTATTGGATCATGTGGATATAAGCCACCTATAGAGGGAGTTCCTTCCTGATATTCCATTGCCTGACTATTGTTGGAAGAGGCGCCACACTGTTGGAGGAGATTCCTCAGGTTGGTCATGAAGAGGTAGAGCCATTGATCACTGTTTTTGTTATGCTATGATTTCTCTGTTAATGTATTTGTGTTTTTTGCACATGAGCTCATGAGATCTGTTGGGAATGAGATCTAGTGGGATCGTAGACATGAAGGAATCTCACCTTGGGAAAGAAGGATTGTTGTTGTAAGAACGTGGAGGGGAAGGTGAGGAGGTGTGTCCGCTAGAGATTAAGTAGGTTTCATACGTTAGAAGATGCGACATCTGAGCTGTGTGAGTATCTATTGTTGTAGATCCACTATCAATGAATAGATGATTTCACTATGGTCGACTCCTTGACAACGTATATACAAGAACAAATCCTCACACAACTCAGATGTCACATATTACAGTGAATGACAACTACTTAATCTCTACCGAACACTCCTCCTTGACTTCTCCTCCACATTCTTACAACAACAATCCTTATTTCCCACGGTGATATTCCTTCAGGTCCACGATCTCAGGAGACCTCGTTCCCAACATTTCTCATGCACTCATGTGCAACAAACACAAACACATTAATAGAGAAATCAGACCATAACAACAACCGTGATCAGTGGCTCTACCTCTTCACGAACAACCCAATGACTCTCCTCCAGTAGCATGGCACGTCGTCCAACAACAGTCAAGAAATGGAATTCTTTGATTCTTTCCAAACCATGTCTTCTTGAGAACATTTTATATTTTATTTAATCTATGATTTTTCATTTTAAATTTTATCCTGAGGCGAGACCTTCTTCTTTCCACTTATGTTAATTTTGTATAGCTTTCTTTGTTGGCATGTTTTTAGACAGAGGCAGAGTATGCGTGTTTGTCATTGATGGCATTTGTTTTTCATTTATGTTGAAGATCAACACAATCTGATGGCGAGGATCATCACGATCAGATGGCGAAGATCAGCACGATTAGTAGCATAGCGATAATGGCAAGATCAACAGTGTAAGCTCAGAAGGAGGAAAACAATGAAAGCATGACAAAGGCTTCATTTCAGAGTTTCACATATTGGGAAATCCAAAGGAAAGGGGTTCAAACTGACGATATGCGACATCGCGATAAGATCTTGACCATTGACTCAAGAAGGACACGTGGTGAAATCATGATATTATCTGGACTGTTGGTTCCATAGGACACATGGCGAAAGATCATAATTTCGACGACTGGAACATCAAAGGAGCGAAGTTCTCATTTGATTGGCGAGTGGTCATATTTCAAGGTCACATCATCAAAGGCTTAAGGGAAGGAGATAATTTCTAAGTTCCATTTCGGCGTTTGCAACTTGGAGTATCGAGACTCTTCATCATAGGAATCGTGATATGCAAGATCATGAAAAGATATGTACCGTCAGATCACCAAGGATTGTGGACCGTTGATGAGGAATGAAGAAGGCTCATGAAGTGGAAAAATTGCGATAAGATCTGGATCATTGATCCAAGAGGGGAACGTGGCAATAGATCAGACCATGACAGAATACTCGAGAAGTGAAAGTGTGAAATACATTTTCCAATAAGGTTATGGTCACAGCTAGTGGTTACATCTGCAAAAGATGGAGGAAGAAGCTAGCAGTGTTAAGCTCCATCTTGGAGTCTCGATGATCGCGACTTGGAGCATCAACACCCTTCATCACAGGAATCGCGATATGCGAGATAGTGATGAGATCTGGACTGTCAGATCATTGGAGATCTCGACCATTGATCAGGCTTGATTAAGTTTATAAGTTTGTGAAATATGAAGCGCCTTTTGGCGTAGCCTGTGGTCACCGCCGGTGGTCACGTGAGGGGAAGAAGCTAGCGGTTCTAATATCCATCTTGGAGTCTCGACGATCGCGACTTGGAGTGTCGAGATCCTTTATCACACGAATGCCAAGATGCGAGATCACGAAATTCAAATTTTGTTTAGCGCTCAGTCACAGCTAGTGGGCATATGAGATAAACGCAAAACCCTGTTGATTTAATCCAATGGTACAGGTGAATTTGAATATGATCGTAGGGATACTGTTGCACTTCACATTTAATTAATCAGTTATGATTCAGTTAACAAAATGGATTCATGATTCTTGATTGGTTGGTGATTTAATTGCTGAGGCACTTTTGCCCAAGAAGATTCGAGGTGTAACTGATGAGGCATGTGTGAATAAAAGGAGACATGAAGCAACTGTGTAAGGTTGGATGTTCTAAACAGAAAAATGTGATGAATGGTAAGAAGAGTAAAATTAAAGGTTGCAGAGCTAGAGATAAAACTCAGAGATAAGTAACAGCTATTGAACATATAGAAGCAAGAGTAGAATAGCAGAATAGCATGAAGCAGAGCATGTTAAGCCCTAATATTGTCTCATTACCCCTTAATTGGGGCATATTATATTAGTAATGTTATTTTATTTATGTCGGCTTTAGGCCATTAGTTGTAATTATACCTCTTAGTCTCCTATATATACCAACGAGACATTTTCATTTTGAAGCATCTTGTACTTGAACATTTAAGTGGGGTAAAAGGAGGTTGCCCCCTCAAAGAGGCTTATTATCTAAAATTATCTCTTTTTCAAGGCATTGAGTACATTTCCTGAGGTTTTTCTATGCTATATTGATGTTTGTTTCTTATAATATGGTATCAGAGCTCAAGGTCTTGGGGTTTCGCTACTACATCTGAGAAATCATGGAATTTTAGTTATAATATTTTTTCTACAATGTTTCAGAAGGAACGGCTTGGAGGGTATTTAGTGGATGGATAAAGGTACGTTGGGTTCACAATTTAGCTCCTGAGGCCTTATAGATTCAGAGATACAACCTATACAAGATAGGGTTATGGAATCATCCTGAAATGAGACATTGCTAAATTTTCTCTATAAAAAATTTTGCTGTAATGTTTCAGACCCTGAACTCAAGAGGCCATTTACAAAAATTAGTAAGGTATTTGTGGTAAAACGTTCAGATTATGGGTCATATTAAATTTGTATATACACCTTTTTTAAGATAGGGTATCTGACTAGTCCTGTTGACTAGTCTCAAGAAGGTATTCCAGGTAAAACAATCATAACTTCCTGCTAGAGTATCCAAATTGAGTGGGACTGGTTTCATTGGATCGTGGACAGTCTATAGTATTTTGGGTGCAAGTTTCAGAATTTGATATCAATTATTTTCTATAGGGCATGCTATACAAGTGAGATCTCCTAGAAAGGCCAAAAATTGGCAAGTTGTGAGGAAGTTACTGTAAATTCCACTCGACACATCCAATTCTGATTAGACCTATGGAATTACAAAGAAGAAATATAAGATAACTACCTAAAATAAAGTTTGATACCCAGAAGGGTTGAAACTTGGGAGATAGAACAGAATAAATATTGTCTAGCAGAACCGCCTCAGAATCAAGATTTAAAAGTGATACTTGGCCAACATGCCACCAAAAAAGGGACCTTCTACACCAAATAAGCCTCCAGAAAATCCTAACTGGACTCTTGATGAAGGTGAAGAAATGTGTAGGGTCATAAATGAACTACAAAAGAAGATGGATTCAATGGAAGCTAAGTTGGATACTAATATGGATCCAATGGAAGCTAAATTGGATACTAAGATGGATTCAATGGAAGCTAAGATCATGGAAGTATTGAAAAATTTTGTAACAGAGAAGACACCCGAAAGTAAAAATGCATCCCATGAAATTCATGATGAGGACACAAGGAAGGTGAATCAAGAATGG
>SNQJ01S0098681.1:142127-166479 GCA_010110895.2 Picea sitchensis | reverse complement strand
TGTGCAAATAATGACAATTCCTCAGAAGACATAGATAGTGATTCATCATGTGAAGACAAAGTGAATGATTTTATGCTTATGGCTATGGGAGATCTTGATGATGAACACACAAGAGGTGAAATGGATGATGAAGAAGCTATGGTTGATATGGAAGGTGAATTAATCAGTGCTTTGGAAGAAATTGACAGACTCAAATGTAAGAAGAGAAAACAAAAACAGTTGTTGATGCAGTTTAAAATGAATGATAAAAAACCTGATGAAGACTTTGAGTTAAGGTTTCTTTTGGTATATTCGTCAATAGTGTGGATGTGAATCTTGATTTTAGTATTTTTAATTGGTTATGAAGATTTATTTATTTTTCAATTTAATTGTTAACTATTTGATTTTATTATTTAGTTCATGGTTGACGAGAACAAATGTTGAGGTGTTCAGGTATAGTGTAAAGTTTATAGGGCATTGTCTAATTGTTTTACCTTTGGTCTTTGTTATTGGAATCAGGCAACATAGATCCTGAGGAAATTGCAATTCTTTGTTGTTTAAATTGCATTTCTGAATGTATAAATGGATTAGTTGAAAATTTTCAGGGCACTAAGATTCATTCAAATTTGCATATCCAATAAGTTCTCCCCGTATTTTTCAATAAATTAAACAGAAAATATTCCCTAAAAACAACTAAAAAGTAGAACATTTACACTATGATATTTTATAGTGCATAGACATTTTCATAAATAGGGATGTGTTTGATTTGACTAGTACATCAAAAAATTTGTTACATTTGCATATTAGTTATGGAATAATCTATATAAATGTCAAAGTTGTGGGTGTGGATTTGTTGTTGAAGGAACAAAATCATGTTTATGAGAGAATAAAATCCCATGTATATTTCAAAGAGGGTTTTCGGTCAATCAAAAACATGGATCTAGTCATACATGGGTGCAATCTCACTAGAAACGAATCCATTCAACTAAAATATAATGTCACATCTACTCATTTTTAAAAACATTTTGTTCATACCCAACTAAAATATAATGTCAAATCTAAGAGGACAAGTTCATTAGACATATGGGGAACTTTGACAGGTGGGACACACCAAGGTAGGGCATGCTAGTCCTAAGGGGCACAATAGTTGATGAGTGCATGGGTTCGTTTTGGCGACCAAGTTTACAAACGAGTGTGACGATTTGTTTGGATATGGGTTTGCAAAGGGGCACGACACTCCGAAAGTATGTGATGGTTCATGATGGTTACCTTTGGAGAGCCTATAAGAGAACAAGATCACACAAATGAGAAATACAAGTTTTGGAAAAATAGTGAGCAAGAGAGCTCTACAATTCTGAGGAAAATGAAGAGGGTGAGTTCCCTGAAGGAACCTATTCACTCCACTTGGGAGAACTTGTGCTGCCTTGGGAGGATTTGGTGGACAAATTTTGGTCAGCTTATTTTGGCTTGGTTTTTTGGAAGTATAGAAACGTAGATTTTTTGTAGGCATGTGTAAGGAAAAACAAAAATATGTGAAGTCTATAGAAATGAAGAGGCAGAGTCTGCAGAAACAAAGAGATAACAAGTCTTTAGTTGGAGGCACATTTGAGATGCACCACAAGGGGTTATGAAGATGGTTATGACAAAGAGTCTTGGTGAAAATCTATGTATGAGTGTTGTGGTGAGGTGAGGCAAGTGATTTGACCCTTCCCTATTGTAAATGGAGTCGATAGTCCTCAGGTTGTAATTGTCTCGCAATAACAAAGACTTAGTTGGATGTTTGGCATGTCTTGTGGTACCTACACTATATTTATGTTTGTATTTTTTTTGTTCCATAGTTCTCTTTGTTTCTCATGGATGTATGCTTGTATATGAATAAGTGTTAAAGAAATTAACAAATGTCTAAGTATACAAGAGTTGCACTAGAGTAGGAGTGTGACTCATCAGTATCCTAGAACAGAGTATGGGTATGCTCCAGGTGAAGTGGTGTAGTTTGAATGAAGTAAACTTGGTGTGCCAAGCAACCAAGCAAGAAACATCACGATGTTGCATGCCCTTAAAAGGTGCATGTTTGCAAGGAAAATTGTGGGTATGTGGAAGATGGTATCAGAGCCAACTTTGAAGGAATTTTGTTACAAAGGAAGTTTAGTGGGATTGTTCACGGACTTGGTAAATGGTTTGATATAGTGAACTTGTTCATTGTATATTTTGCATAAAAATTATGAAAGAGGTTTGTTTGATGGTGTGATGGAGAGGTTGCTGTTAGCACACACCTTGTGCAGACCAAGAGCAGAGTTTATGGTAGGATGAAGCACTTGGACAAGGTGGGTGATTGTAGAAATTTTCACAAACTTGATCATAGAGATAGACTCGGTGGATTTGATTTGTGAAGGAATTTAGTGTCGAACCTATTGTTCACACATTGGAGAGACCAGACATAGATTTCTCTAGGAGAATCTAGCACTTGGAAAAGGAAGATGAAGGAAAGATTCATTGCATGACTTTTTGCAGAGATAGCTGCAGAAGTGATCAAAAAAAGTGAAACGCAGAAGGTGATCGCAAAAGTGATTGTGAAGGGAAGTTCTTTTGGGTTGTATCTAGGTAAAACACTTGGTATCATTGGATGACCTCGGATGAATTAGAGAATATTTACAGAAAGAATTTGTTTGGGTACATTTCCATCATGAGCTCATAATGTCTTGCATCAGTGAAAATAGTAGTTGAGTTCAGTTGGTTTGTTGGATGTTGATCGTAGCCTTCGGATGAGGTGACTCTTTGTAGAGTTACAATAGTCATTTAGTAGTAGTATGACTTGATAGTTTGGCATTGGGTGAATGGTTCCTTCAAGCAGAAGTAGTCAAGGTGTGGAGATGGAAAGACATTGAAGATGAGTTTAGTCAGTTGCATGTGAAGCTTGGGAATTTGGTGGATTTTGGAAGTGGGAAAATGGACTCACAGTTGTATTGGAGTGAAGGTCTTGTAAGCTTATGCATATGAAGATGGTGGTTGAGGTGAGTTCATGCAAATATTTTGTTTCTTGGGAAAGAAAAGTTCCAAGATAACATACTTACAACATGGTTGCAGTGAAAGATGTCGTTGGAAAGGTATGTTTGGCTTGATTTCTTGAACTTTTCAAGTCTTGCAACAATTTCTTTGAAGGGAATATGGATGAATTTGTGGTTCAACTGCATTTCAAAGATGTCTTGTGATAGTTTGAAACGACTCAAGGAGGCGTTTTATCATGCAAAATATATGTTGGGAAAAGATCGACCCAATCCACAAGATGGAGATAACGGTGGGAGTTTACCCACTGTCAGCTCACATAAGTCCTACCCTCACTTTAGTGAAGGAATAATCCAACACAAGGGGGGAGTCACTGGTGACCCTAAGGGGAGATGAGATGAAAATTGATATGAGAGAAGTGATTCCCCCTATAGGTCAATATACTAGGTGGAATATAGCTTGAAAAAGAGTCTCTGGCGTGGTTAACATTTTCCAAGGAAATTGAGCAAAAGATGATTATACTTTCTTGATATACAATCTAAATAATCTAATAGAAAAGAAATTTAATCTTGTTGTCCCTATTTGTAGAAATTAACGAAAATATATATCAGCAAGTAAATAATTATCAATGTTGTTACAAGATGCTAAAATTCAGGTATATGATGAAAGAAATAAGCTAGCAGTTACTAGAGTAACTCAAGCATGAAAGCATAAGACTTTAGCAGTAAACTAAGGCTATTATAAACAAGTATTGTAGAGATATTTTATCATTCTTATGGCTGTAGCTAGTTGTTGCTACAACATAAAATTTCAACCCCAAAATACAAGCAAGTAAACCACACTAAAAATGCATTGAGACTAGTTGATTATAGGGGCAATTTATTAAAAGCAATTTAGGGTTGAAAATTGAGTTATAATCAAAGTAGAGAGAGAATTTTTTGCATCCCTAATGGTTGTATATTTTATTTAGTTATATCTCTAAGAATGCCAATTAAAACTAGACACCCTAGAGGATTTAGCAACCTCAAAGCATCAATAAAATATTTCAACTTGTGCAATATCAATATCTCTTTAAATCGTGTTTACCAATGCAAACAATTTATTTCTCCAATGCCAGCTTCAGATTGGTTCCTTTAAAATTTGGGTGAATGGAGTCTTGAAATAAATGAGTTAGATCAAAAAAATCCCTAGAGGTGTAAACCCTCTTACCCCCTAGGGCATGCAAATCAAACTAAGGTAAATCTAGGAGTGTGTAAGCCCTTGTACTCCTCCTAACAACCTTACAGTAAATGACTTATAAACTAGCAAATGGAATGAAACTTGATGGAGGGTGTATGTACTTATACTCCTCCTAAGGTGTCAACCAACAATAATCATGAAACAAGCAAGAAGAACTAATAATTGTAGATTTTCCTTACCAACTTCAAGAGAGATTCAAGATAAAACCCTAGTTCACCAAGCATTCATAAGAAAGAGAAGAAGTATCCAAGAGGTGCACACCACCTTAGCTCAAATAATTCACCAAAAGATATCACCAAAAATTATTTCCACAAGAGAGAGATACATAATTTCCCAAGTAGGGTGCAAATTTCAGCCACTTGTCTTCTTACAATGGGAAAGCTATGATCAAAATGAGATGAAATTATTCTTATTTATATAGATCCACCTAAAAGTGTTCTTCCACTTTATTTTAGGGTAAACTAGAAAGTAAGGGGTCAACAACCCTTACTTTTCCCGTCTACAATTTTAAATTTGTTTGCACTTACGAAACCCTAAAATAAACATGACATCACCCTTCTTGGGTAACGATTTGGCATCAATAAGAGGATGTTGGGATTGAATATGACACATTGGAAATCCAAACACATTATCTTCAAGTTCTATGGTATTCTTGTCAATTCAAGGTACTCTTCTCCATCAAAATATTCCAAGTGTCAACCAACAACATCACAACCACCCAAAAACCCTAGATCATGCATGACATCACCCCCAAAATGTCGTGCTCTAGCCTCCAAAGGTAGGTCATTGGGATGTTGAATGGATAGTAAGGGTCCTCAAAGATGCCTCTTAGTCCTCCAAATTTTTTCATCAGCATCTGGTGTGTGGTCCATGATATCTAACCTATGGGATTCAAGCCCCAAGGAATCCCATGCTAGGCTTGTTCTTCCAAATATGTCCACCAACTAGGTCTTGCAAATACATTGAATACCCCCTCCAAGGATATAAATTCAAATGCATCATGATAATTAAATCAAGTCAATAAAATATCCATCTAAGCATCTACATCAAAAACCACCTCATCAAAATAAACAAGCGCTCAAAGACCCTGTGCAATTTTCCAACTTTGGGTATGCGAGGGTTGACAAAGTGTCCTATTGGGTGAATCGTACCTCAATTTTAGGATTTTTTCCCAAATGGGCCCCTCTCTAGTACATGTGGACAATGTGACATGGATGGGGGTAAGAATATTGGGAATGGGGTTCATGACATACAAGCGATCGTAGTATCTCATTTATGAGTGTCTTTGTAGACAATGTGATGCACCTTCGTTTTCAATACATCCTTTTTCCAAACCCATTTATTTTCTTTTGTTTCTTTAAGATGTTTCCAAGTTGAATTCAAGGTGGGGATTCTACCTAAGAATCAAAAACAGTGCTCACCTTGACTCTACCCTGGTCACATCATGCTTCCCCAAGTTTAAGGCAATGTGTGGGGATTCTACCTAAGCATTAAAAAAAAATTCCACACATGCTCCACCTTGGTTGGAATTTGTATTAGTTATTTTTCATGTATCCCATCAGTTTCTTTTGAGACACATTTTATTGTCCTAGGGATCCTTGGGTGAGCATCTAGAAGGTTCATGATTGGATTTTATCTTTTTTAAACTACAAGACTCTAGGCCTTCAACCCCTTTTTCTTGTGAAATGAGGGACAATCCCTTCTTGGGTCAATACACCCGAAAATCCCAAAAGGTAAGGATATGAGGGGATAAAGTGTGGAAAGCGACAAGTATGGTCGGGAATGGCACAATGCACAATCAAGGAAACCTTCCCATAGAAAACCTATCCCTAAGGGTGACCTACTTACTAGGGCACAATGTCAATAACCAAGGTGAAACAAGGAAAAGTGCATAATTTCCAAGAAGATGTGACATAATCAAAAGAAGTTTAAAATGAAACAAACTCAAATGACTCAAATATTGAAATGACACTCACCATAATATGTAGCTTGAATCTCATGGAGAACGACCTAATGTCTTCGAGAAGCAAGATGATATGGTTGATACCCTCATGATGAACCTAGAACTCTGGTGGTGAGGTGGGTCTATGTCTATGTAAGTGGACACTACTGGTCAAGTTGTCTCTCGGTACTCCATGCCTGCAACTTGAGGGACTCGAGAAATCATCTTCTTAGTTATCCCTAAGAAATGGGGATAACACTTGGCTCTTACTTGGGGACATGTACTCATCGTAGTATGAATGAGAAAAAAAAACATCTCCTCGTGGAGCTACGCCTACACTAAAACATAAAACTGTAAAATCCAAGGTAGTTCTATCACCCTTTGTTCATATATATCAAATCTTAAAAACTTAAAAAATACAAATAATCTAGAAAATAGATTTTAGTATTTTTTTAAAAATTTATAAACTAAACATTTAATATTATGAAATAAATATTCAGGTAGAGAAAAATTAAAAATGAAATGCAACTAAACTAGCATGATCAATCAATATGAAAATGAAAGGAAAGTAAGATTACCTACCTACTTACCTAGGGTTTGGGCCTTAAAGAAGTCAAGTGTCTTGAGTGTAGGGTTGCAGAAGAGACCCGTCCACTAGTAATGGCATTTTTCTCCCGTCCAAAGATGTCAAGTAGTACTTCTCTTTCTCGGGATTCTTCTTGATGGTGTAAGGACCAGGCCAAGAATTATCATCTTTCTGGTCATATTTAGGATTTCCTTTCCTTTTGTTCCACATGAACACATGACCTTATTCATTGTAGTTGATGTAAGGTATATTATCGATGTAAGGATAGGAAGGAGGCTCTGTATTACCTTCATCTTCAATGGATTTCTCACATTATTTGTTCTCTTTATCTTCTTTCTTCAATATTTGGATGGACCTTGGCTCTTTCCCTTGGAACTTTGCAAGTTTTTACTTCTACTCACTTTTCCTTAAAAGTATTATATCTATGAAATATTCCTATGCAAAAGGTAGGTCCCAAGGCTCATACACAATAATCTGAAGAGGTAAATAAAAATCACACCCACTGGTGTAATAAACACTATTAGGGTCCATAACATGCTTGTCAACCCGCTCTCGACTATATAGAATCTCAAAAGTGGTATCCCCAATGGGAATATGTTCATGGGTGAGATCCATAATGAGAAAACTCTTGAGAGTAGTGTATGAAATTCTTGATAAAAGCATACCCAAATCATCTGGAACATCAATCACGACTATGTTCATAACAAGGTTGATATGAGGGAAGTCAATCACATAAGCTTCAACATATTCACAAAGCCCGCAAACCTTGACCCTCTTGGAATCAATACCACAAAAATTTCCATAATCTCAGGTCATGTTCAAACCAAGTTGTTCCATTACTTTCAAGGACATTACATTTTCCTAGGCTCTCAAGTCCAACATAAAATTATTAAAATGGAGGCCATTCATTTCCAAAGAAAGATAAAACAAAGGGTTATTATCCTTATGCCGATCAAGATACATGGTCATCAAGATTATCAAAGGGTCCTCTTTCTCATCTCACATGTTTAATAACTTCAATACTTCCCTCCTCATGGAAGGGACATTGCACATTTCTATCACAGGCACTGTCGGATTCATCTTTCCAAACATGGATGCAATTTCTATGTTCAACTGAATCCCATTTTATGTTGAAGTTGGCTACAGAAGAAAATCATGTACTGGGGGTGGAAGTCGTGGGACCACCCTATATGTAGATGGAGGGGAAGGTGTTTCTTTAGGCTGAATTAGAGTGGATATTTTTGAAAAAGGAACTGAAGTCTTATTTCTTCTATTGTACATACAAAATTCCTTCTTTCCCAATTCCATTCTCTCATCATTTGTTAACTAGTTTAACACCCAAAGCCTTCCCTCTCTTGCTCCTTTTCTTATATCTTCATCAATTTTTTCATGTGTGACATATTCCTCCTGGAATTTACAGATCATGTCCATGAAGTTCATACTATCAGGAGAGTCTTCATCTTGTCGAGGATACTCATCCTCCTGGTGAGGTTCTTATCATGGAGAACACCATGGCGTCTCTTCTGTGTTTACCATTCCACCTAGTTTCAAAATGTCAGGATATTTTTCCTATTGTTGAGGCCTTGGATTCCACCCTATGGCATCTCTCTTTTGTCTAGCAAATTGAGGTATGGAGGAAAACTGATTTCTTTCCATGGTGGTTAATTGACCTATGATCTTATTCTGATCTTATACAAATTGAGTACTGATCTAGTATATATTCTGAGGCAAGAGATCAATTGGTTCTAGAGCACTGCTACTAGAATCTTTATTCTTTTCTTCTGTATTGGAACAGGGATACTGAAAGGGGTCAAACTTGGAATCAAGGAGATTCTCTTTGATTTTTGTGTTGTACTCTTTGTCTTGAGTGAAGGTGGTGGGATTCTTGTCCTTCAGGAAGAAATGAAATTTCCCATCAAATAATTCATGTAAAGGAGACAAAAAACTGCATCTATGGGGTGTATATCTGTTGGGATTTTCCTGTACAACCTATCAAACATATTTTCAAATTAACTCATTGTCTCAGTCACCTTATTCTCTATTTGATTGAGATGAGCCAAAATCATTCCCTTGTCTTTATTCATTGTCCATTTTTTCTTGATTAACTTGGCAAAGTCTTCATAAGATGTTATGTGATTATCATAAATTCCTCTAAACCATATTTGAACATCTTCAATCAATTATGAGGGTAGTAGCTTCATTGCTACATCCTCATTTTCCACTTCTTCATTTTCCATGTCATGGCCCATGGCATAGAGATGATCATCAAAAGTTATCACATTATTTCCTGGAAACTTTGGCAACAATTTGTGAGACTCTTTTGGAATAGTATAGTGGTAATCGGGGATGGTGGACATGTTCAAGGGTTTATAAAGTTCCTTTTCCCAATGGTGATCCATTAGAGTGAGGGAAAGGTTACCGTGGAAAAGGGTTTTGACAACAGGAGACTTGAGAGGATGCATTCTTCGGTAAACTTTAGATAGATTGAATCTCCAAGTGGGGAAAGTCTTGAGGGAAGACAGATTTTGGGAAGGTGGAGTCACGAGATGAGCTTAAAGAAGAGCTCATCAAGGGTATAAGGGGAACACCTTTCAATTGGATTCGTCAGGTAAGCTAGGGGTAAAGTTTTTGGGAAGGAATCTTTCCAAAGTGTCGTTAGGGAACGAATGAAGATTCAAAACCCTCCCTGACAACGGTGCCAAAATGTTATCATGCAAACTATAGGTTGGGAAAAATATTACCCAATACACAATATGGTGATAATGGTGGGAGAGTTTACCCACTATCACCTCAAATAAATCCTCCCCTCACTTTAGTGAAGGAAGAATATAACAGAAGGGGGGAGTCCCGGGTGACCCTAGGGGTAAATGAGACAAAAAATGAGATGATGGAAGTGATTCCCTCTATAGGACAAGATACTAGGTGTAATATAGCTTGGAAAAAAGTATTGGACTTGGTTAAGAGTTGCCAAGGAAATTGAGTACCTGCAGAAGATGATTGTACCTACCCAATACACAAGAAAAGACGAGATACAATATAAACAATCCAATGGAGATACAATCTAAACAATCCAATGGTTGTGGCATTTCAGATTTGGGCATTTAAATTTTGGAGGTCTGAAGATAATACATACAAAGGATATGGTGAAAGGTTTTCTATTAATTGAAAGACCAGAAAGAATATGTGAAGGATTCCTCTTTTGAAAGTAGCATGGAGAGTCATTTCTAGTTGGAAATTCAAATATAGAAAAAGATCCATTGGAAAATGTACATTCAGATATCTGTGGACCAATGCAAACATAATCTATAGGAGGTGTTAGAACCATGATTTTCATAGATAGAGTTAGAGGTTTGTCCAAAGTTTTCAAAGTCATGACATGATCTTGGGAAAATCAAGGCATTCCTAGATGAGTCATAGGTTAGGGTGAATATCATGTCAAAAGGTATTATGGTTCATCATCACCTTTCATGAGGTTATATAAGGAACAATCATGACACTCCATGTCATTGGTATCGTTGCAAACTTCAAAAACATACTCATTGTGCAAGTTTGTTGTGCAAAGGCTTTTGCTGCTTTCATTTGTTGCACGCTGCACATATGATTTCATTGTGCATATGATGTTGTTGTGTAGATAATTTTGTCGCATAGAGGATGTTGTCGCGTAGATTATTTTGTCACATAGAGGATGTTGTCACGTAGAGGATTTTGTCGCATAGAAATCTAAACCATTTCTCTCATTTAATATCATTTATTTGTTGAGCATAGCACCTATTTTGCCTCAAATCTACAAAAAGAAACCAACCAGTTGTTGATTGTAAAAACATTAGAATTCATGCCTTGACTCCATTACCCAATGGCTCATTTTACTTGTTTGTCCTACCAACCATTTAAAAAAAAAAAACATGTCTTATTGCAGAATTTGAGCTCTGTGCATTTATTGATGAATCCTTAGGGTTATTACCATTCCTTAGACATCTCAGAGAGCCCTCTTTGATTGTATAGGTCAGAATACAAGATAAAGTTGGTTGAAACAGTTACCTAGGGGTTTTATTTGATACATCCCAAAGAAATTTATGAGTTCTAATAGGAGGAAACATATATTTTCTTACATTTATTGATGATTTATCAAGAAAAACATGGATTTATTTTCTAAAACATAAATATGACGCATTTGGTTGTTTTCAGCAATTCAAATCACTTTTGGAGAAGCAAAGTGGTTATTACATCAAGGTTATAAGAACTGACAGAGGTGGTGAATATGTTCCAAGATATTTTCAGAAATTTTGTAAAGTTCATGGCATTAACAAGCAATTCACTACACGGTATACACCACAACAAAATGATGTCACATAGAGAAAGAATTGAACCATCATAGATATGGTGCGTAGTATGTGTTGCGCCTCTTTTTCCACCTAGATGAGAAAAACCGAGGTGCTTACAAGCTTAGTTGGGTTTGCTAAGCAGGACAGTTGTAAAGGAAAAGGGTTAGAGAAAGAAATATAAAAGAACAACTAAGAATTAAACTAAGAAACAAAATAACAACTAAACTAGTAAACATAGGGACATAAGAACAAAAAAACCAATAAGACTCATGTCACCAATGGTAACGTTTATATCAATGAAAGAAAACACCAAGAAGAAAGAGGACTATGAGTCCCTTCTTACTCCAAGGGAGGGCTCTTGGACCCCCACAAATAAGATCTTACAACTTTGAATGAAAATGGTGAAAGAATTCCAAGCTAAACCACTCAAGGGGTGAGATGGATAGCCCAATGTAATGGTGCTAGTATACTATTGATGAGAATAGAGGATTCCTCAAGAGAATAGTAGCAGCATAACTTTTCTATTGAATTCCTTAAAAATGAAGTGCACCCATGGCCTTGTTTTATAGCACATCTTTGAGGTATTGTGCAACCAGCTTGTACTATGAAAAGAGGCTAATTAGGGCATTTTTAGGTCTTTGACCAGCCACCTAGTTGGATCCAGACGAGATTTGAGTGTCAAATCAACTTGGAAGCTGAACCAGAAGTGGGTGGGAGGCCGACCAATCTCATAAATGTGTCATTCTCAGATGTGCACGACTTTTAGCGACCACAGTCATGCATCAGGTGCATGTGCGCTTTTCCTGTGTTTTTGTTTTTTGCATGTGCACGTGCGCCTTGTGTAGTCATAGAGGACTTTAATTTTATCACTGGTTGTATAGTTTTGGACCTTTTGGAAATGCTTTTGTGGTAATTTTTGTCCATGGGTGACCTCATGACTGTTTGACGATGTTGGATTCTTGTAACCATTTGCGGATGAAATTTCAGTGATAACAGATGCTCCCTGGTGGATGAGGTTAGGAACATACATATAGTTGAAATTCATCAATGTTTCTTCTATTGAGAGTGCCATTGTAAGAGAGATCAATAGTGGGATTGCCAAGAGTTACCCATTGGAGGGATAAGGGAACCTGTAGAACCCAACCCTCCATAAGGTGTGTAAAAATAAACTGTGTACAAACGAGGCGGGCATGCCCCATGCTCGTGTCATGTAACTCAAAAAGGAATGGTGTTTTGATGTAGACAACTGTAGCACCCTCGGGGGTGGTCGTGATAAAGACAGAAGACAATTCTGTGGAGGAATAGACTCTGAACAGTAGGCAGTGACATCTGTAAGAAATATCACAGATTATGTAGGCATTGATAGCCCAGCCAAGATCAGAGGTCTTCAAAAAATATAAGAAATAACTACAATAGTCACAAACTAAGACCCACCGTAAGTAATGTGGAACCAAACAAAGTTGATCCTAAGATAGTGGCACTCACAAGAGTGTCTGAAGGTGGTGTCGATGAGTTGGCAAGACTAGGAACTCCCCCTAAAATAGGAGGTACGTTTAGCAAGCGTCTGGAATGATGGGGGTTCTGTGGGTCCCCTATGATGTCCGACTAATTGAGTAGATGTGTGCAAATTGTGATGAGAGAAAAATAAACAAGAGCCTTTGTTACAATTTTTTTGAACTTTACACAATATATATCTAAATCAAAATGTAATCAGAAGTGCATCATATATAAAGTGTTTTGAAAAAGATGCATATATGTGGAATTATGGATTTTGTCCGCGTGGGGAATCAAAGAAAACAAATGCTCGTGTCCTAAAAGACATAACATCCTTCTTCTCAAATAGCACTGGACCTTCCAAATAGTACTCAATAGTGGGGTCTGAAGTCACCGGAAGAGAAACTAGTGAAGGATGAAATAATCAGTTATAATGAGGGGTAAAGGGGGCATATCCATAAAGATTTGGCGATATTTCCCAATAGCCACACAAAATCTAATCAAGCTGTAATTGCAGCCCACAATTTCCACTTGGGTAGATGTCCTAAAACTTGGTCACTAGGTACCTCGGTCAAAGTGTGTCATTTAGATTTTCAGCCTAAGAAATGGGTCACGGGATGGATCCCATCCAAGAGGTGGGTGCCTCAAGGGGGGATGCACAAAACAACTAGACCTCGGCCTTCAACCCTTCACAGGTATCTCCCTGCCTTATGGTGTTAAGAACACTTGACTTGGAGTATTTTCAGTTCCCTATTTGACAACTTCTATTGTTTTGACAATGTGAGAACCAAATAATGGGGACTTATTTGGATGCCTATCCCCGAAATCCTACCTAGACTAAAAAATTTCTTTTGGCACCTCCTGTGGAGGAAAATTTAGCGAGTTTTTAGAAAAAATTTAGATGTGGTTGTTTGAGAGATTGGGGGTGTGAACCAACCTCATTGAAATTAAATGGGAGTGGATAGTTTAGTCAAGAAAAGGGTGGGGTGTTTTGGAATCCCTTTGGAGGAAACTTACTTTGACCTCCATGTTTCGAGAGGAAAACTATGTGAGTGATAAGTGACTTTTGTGTGTGAATGAGTGAAAGTGTGCCAATGTTTTAATGAATTAGGTGTCACCTTGCTACAAGTGGACTTCACTTGGTCCTTACAAGTTTTGATTACCTAATTAACTAAATGACTTTGGTACAACCTTGCGTAATTCAAAAGTCCCTAGGAAAATAGCATGTGGACATGTGGGTCCTCTACTATTCCTTTAACTCTCTATTATGATTTAATCTAAGAAATGATTTGAAACTATCCTAGATTGTGATCATGTGGGCATGTATGTGCCCGTTACAAAACCTTTAAACTTCCCTAGTGATTTAATCTAAGAAAGTAAATTTCAATACTATCCTATCTTTGTAGCATGTGGGCATGTACGTGCCTGTTACAATCTTAATATGTGTTTGAAAAATAAACTAAGAGGATTCCCAAGAGGGGCTATTGTCCTCTCCTAAAGGTTTAAGTCTTTTTAAGGGAGATGAAATTGTCCTACAATATTTTTCTGATTCTCAAGGTCACTTGGAAGTGCGAGAGAAGAGCATACTAAGCGATTGTTATCCAACTTCTAGTCCCAATGGAAGTTAGATGTATTTACAAATGATTCTAACTTATACTTTTAGTCAAAGTAAGCCATCCATGTGGAACAATGAAAGAAAAAAGAGGAAATAAAATGATTTTAAACCCCTTAAGTGCCTATGTGTTTTGACTAATCCCTTTATATGAAGAGGAAACTAAGTGTGGTGCATCTTACAACATGTATGAAATCACTTTTAAGAAGCCTAGGGGCCTTTCCCAAATTACAAAAAACCTTACAATGTGTAGTTTTGTGCATAGGTGTGCGGGTCTCTTTGTAGACAGAGGCACACTGAGCAATTGTATGTAGACCAAAACGAGCTTTTGGGTGTAGGTGTGTAGAACAATACTGTGACTTTGGAGCATGTGTGCATGATGCACGTCTGTGGGCCAATAAACCCATGCGCAATAGACACACGGCTGCGAAGAAAATTTCGGATGGAATTCTCTCAATTCAACTTTGAATTGGATGATTTGCAGGTCAGCTTGAGCCGGTTAAGGTATCTGCAAGTTAAATAAACCAAAAGAAGAGCTAGAAAAAACCAAATGGGGTAGGAAATTGATACCTTCCTCTAGTAGAGTCGCCAATCGATTGTGCCTCTTTTGCCACCTAGATGAGAAAAACCGAGGTGCTTACAAGCTTAGTTGGGTTTGCTAAGCAAGATAACTATAAAGGAAAAGGGTTAGAGAAAGAAATATAAAAGAACAACTAAGAATTAAACTGAGAAACAAAATAACAACTAAACTAGTGAGCATAGGGACATAAGAACAAAAAAACCAATAAGACTCATGTCACCAATGATAAGGTTTATATCAGTGAAAGAAAACACCAAGAAGAAATAGGACTATGAGTCCCTTCTTCCTCCAAGTGAGGGCTCTTGGACCCCCACAAATAAGTTCTTCTTACAGTTTTGAATGATAATGGTGAAATAATTCCAAGCTAATCCACTCAAGGGTTGAGATGGATTGCCCAATGTAATGGTGCTAGTATACTCTTGATGAGAATAGAGGATTCCTCAAGAGAATAGTAGCAGCATAACTTTACTATTAAATTCCTTAAAAATGAAGTGCACCCATGGCCTTGTTTTATAGCACCTCTTTGAGGTATTGTGCAACTAGCTTGTAGTATGAAAATAGGTTAATTAGGGAATTTTTAGGTCTTTGACCAGCCACCCAGTCAGATCCAGTCGAGATTTGAGTGTCAAATCAATTTGGATGTTGAACCAGAAGTGGGTGGGAGGCCGACCAATCTCATAAATGCATCGTTCTCAGATGTGCGCAGCTTTTCGCAACCACAGTCGCACATCAAGCGCATGTGCACTTTTCCTGTGTTTTTGTTTTGCGCATGTGCATGCGCGCCCTGTGTAGTCATAGCGCACTTTAATTTTCTCACTGGTTGTATAGTTTTGGACCTTTTGGAAATGCTTTTGTGGTAATTTTAGTCCATGGGTGACCTCATGACTGTTTGACAATGTTGGATTCTTGTAACCATTTGCGGATGAAATTTCAGTGATAACAATATGTTAGCAACCAAACATTTTTCTGACAAAGAGCATGAAAAACAAAGTTCCTCAAGAATCCTCGATAGGAATGAAGCATAATGTGATGCACTTGAAAGTTTTTGGTTGTTTCACATACACACATGTTCCAGATGAGTTGATAAATAAGTTAGATAAGAAAGGATAAAAATGTATATTTGTTGGGTATTCTGAAGATACAAAAACATACAAATTGTATGATCATGTTGCAAGAAAAGTTATAATCAACCCCGATGTTCAATTTGTGGATAAAAAAGCATGGGATGGAACCATAGAAAGGACAGTTAAATTCTTGATACTATCGAGAAAGATGACATAGAGGATGAAGTGGTTCAAACACCAATTATAAATTAGAGGGTAGTCCCTTCCACTACTAGAATTGCGACACAAATCGCAACTCAAACAACTCCAGTAAGATCTGCAAGTGTGAAGTCCACACCTAGAGTGCAACAAACTCCAGAAAATAGTCAAAGTAGTTCTACATATCCAGATCCTATATTACCAATTTTATTACCAAGGAGGACAAGAAGTATGCGCGACATCTAGAATGTTGATACATCAAATTCATTCTTAGCCTTTGCTTTGTTTCATAGATAGATGATCATCAACTTTTGACGAAGTTGTCAAGGATGATGTATGGACACAAGCCATGGATGAAGAAATTAGATGCATAGAGAATAATCAAACATGGAAATTGGTAGATACACCTCAGGACAAGGATGTGATAAGTGTCAAATGGATTTATAAAACAAAGCAACATACAAATGGAAATGTGCAAAAGCACAAGGAGAGGTTGGTTGTAAGAGGTTTTATAGAAAAACCTGGAATAAATTTCAATGAAACATTTGTGCCAGTTGCACGGATGGACATAGTCAGAACTATGCTGGCTATTGTTGTGCATAATAAGTGGTATGTATATGAAATGGATGTAAAGTCAACATTTTTGAATGGACATTTAGAGGAAGAAGTATATGTGGAACAACCACAAGGCTATGACATTCCAGAACAAGAAAATAAAGTATATAGATTGAAGAATGCACCATATGGATTAAAGAAAACTCCTAGAGCTTGGTACAATCACATATATTCCTATCTTACTCAGAATGGATTTCAAAGAAGTGATTGTGAGTCAACATTGTACATCAAAGCCAATCAAAAAGGTAATATGTTGATTGTTTTCTTATATGCATATGATTTTATTTTTACAGGTGACTTTGGTATAGAAGAATTTAAGTCAATCATGAAGGATGTGTTTGAAATGACTAATTTGGGGATTATGAGATATTTTCTGGGCATTGAAGTTCGTCAGTCCAAAGCTGGTATATTTATTTCACAATCTAAATATGGACATGAAATCTTGAATAGATTCAACATGATAAATTCCAAAGCAACCCCAACACCTGTCATATCAGGATTGAAGTTAAGCAAGGAATATGAAGGATCTAAAGTGGATCCCACTCTGTTTAAAAGGATGGTAGGCATATTTATGTATTTGATAGCTACAAGACCTGATATTATGTGTGGAGTGAGCTTGATTTCAAGGTTCATGGAAACTCCAAAAGAATCCCATTAGAAAGAAGGAAAAATAATTTTGAGATATGTTAATGGAACAAAAGATTTTGGCATTATGTATTCTACTTCAGAAGATTTTAGACTTGTTGGATATACTGACAGTGATTGTGGAGGCAACATATATGATAGGAAAAACACCTCTGGGTACACATTTCATTTTGGAATGGGTATCATGTCATCGGCATCAAGGATGCAGCCTATCGTGACTCTTTCTTCAGTTGGAGCTGAGTATGTCACATCTACAAGCGCAACTTGTCAAGCTATTTGGATGAGAAGAATGTTAAAGGATTTGTTGCAGGAACCAACTACAATGTTCTATGATAACAACTCTAGCATTGTGTTGTCTAAGAATCATGTGTTTCACAAGAAAAACAATCACATTGATATAAGGTATCATTTTATCAGAGAGTTGGTGAATAACAAAGAAATTTGCTTAGAATTTTGGAGGTGTATGGAACAAATTGAAGATATATTTACAAAATCTTTGGCAAGAATTCTTTTTTAGAATCTTTATATAGGTCAACGCAATCATAGATATTTGACATTACATGTCAATTTAAGTTTTTTATGTAACTTTTGTGTTTTCTAATCCCACCTACTTATAATTAAGGGGGAGTGTTGGAGATATTAATTATAAGTCATCAGTTTTACGTTTACTCCAACTTAGATTGTCACAACAAGAAAGCATGTTTTTACAGTCTGTCACGGAAATAATGAGCATTATTAATGAGCCGATCTTTAATATTTCTCAAGCTCTATTATTAAGATAGAGTTAGAAAAATTTATTGTCGTCTTAAATGTTTGAGTCAGTTTTCTTCTATAGGAATTCCCAATCTTAGTCTTTATATTATCGAGTTTGTAAAGAGTTGATATACAGAGAGTGTTAATACATAGGAGCAGCTGAGAGTTAGAGAAGTCTGAGAGCACAATCTTTGTTTCTGAAAGTCTGTAGAAATTGTTGGAGCCGAAGATCTGCATAGTTTTGTATTTTGTAACAGCGTCGAGCATTCAATATGGTAATACATTAAGTATTTGTGTCTTGATATATTTCTGAGTTCTATTGTGTTCAAACATTTTGAAAATACATTCTCTCTATATTTGTGCAAGCTTAAGTAGGTTTATAAGTTCTTGAATCTACACTGAAAATATATTTGTGAGTTTATGTGCTAAGAGTAGCACAGTATTAATTTTATTACAAGAATTTTATCATCACACCATGCAGTCTACCGTATAGTCTAAGTACTATGCAGTAAAAATTCATACCTCAACGACGAAGTATTGAACAACATAGTCTTTGTAATGGAGACACGATAAGTGAGCTTTTCTAGATCCGAGACGAATTGGAATATGAATAATGTGTTCATTGTGTTGAATAAATACCTTAGGCGGAGCTTGTTCATGCAGAATAGAGTATGTGACGGCAGCTTGATCTTTATTTTCAGGGTAATGTTTTACCACCACCATTTCCCGGCCTATAGGAAGACTTGTTTATTTCTTTGAAGTTAATGCAGAAGCTTTATCTTTCATAAATTTGAGATTCATCATGGTGTTTATGTTCAGTATGTGTTTCTTGTTTATCATTGTCATGATTGTGTTTTTCTGCTAGCATTGTTTGAGAGTAAGTGGTATGAATTCATATTCATTTGATGCTCTGTTCAGTAATTAATATTTGTGTCATTTATTCTAAAGTTGCACTCGGGATTCATCCACTAATTGATGCATGTAGTGTAGTTGGATTTCTTCTCCTTTCCATCTCTCATTTCATATCATTTATTTGCTGAGCATAACACCTATTTTGCCTCAAACCTACAGAAAGAAACCAACCAGCTGTTGAATGTAAAAAAATTGGAATTCATGCCTTGAATCCATTACCCAATGGCACATTTTCCTTATTTTTCCTACCAACCATTCAAAAAAAAAAACACCAGTCCTATGGCAGAATTTGACCTCTGTGCATTTATTGATAAATCATTTGGGTTATTACCATTCATTAGACATTTGAGAGAGCCGTCTCTGATTTTATAGGTCATAATACAATCTAAAGTTGGTTGAAACGGTTACCTCGAGGTTTTCTTTGATACAACCCAAATAAATTTATGAGTACTAACAGGAGGAAACATTTATTGATGATTTATCAAGAAAAACATGGATTTATTTTCTAAAACATAAATATGACGCATTTGGTTGTTTTCAACAATTCAAATCACTTGTGGAGAAGCAAAGTGGTTATTACATCAAGGTTCTAAGAACTGACAGAGGTGGTGAATATGTTCCAAGATATTTTTCAGAAATTTTGTATAGTTCATGGCATTAACAAGCAATTCACTACACGGTATACACCACAGCAAAATGGTGTCACAGAGAGAAAGAATTGAACCATCATAGAGATGGTTCATAGTATTTTAGCAACCAAACATTTGTCAAATGAGTAATAGGATGAGGAAATAGCAACTGCAGTATACATCATGAACAAATGTTTGACAAAGAGCATGAAAAACAAAGTTCCTCAATAAGCCTGGATAGGAATTAAGCATAATGTGGTGCACTTGAAAGTTTTTGGTTGTTTTGCATACACACATGTTCGAGATGAGTTGATAAATAAGTTAAATAAGAAAGGATAGAAATGTATATTTTCTGGATATTCTGAATAAACAAAATCATACAAATTGTATGATCCTATTCCAAGAAAATTTATAATCAACCCCGATGTTAAATTTGTGGAGGAAGAAGCATGGGATGGAACCATAGAAAGGACAGTTATAATTCTTGATATTATCGAGAAAGATGACATAGAAGATGAAGTGGCTTAAACACCAATTATAAATCAAAGGGAAGTCCCTTCCACTACTAGAACTGTGACACAAATCGCAACTCAAACTACTCCAGTAAGATCTACAGGTGTGAAGTCCACACCTAGAGTGCAACAAACTCTAGAAAATAGTCTGAGTAGTTCTACATATCCAAATCCTACATTACCAATTTTATTCCCAAGAAAGACAAGAAGTTTGCATGACATCTACAATGTTGATACATCAAATTCATTCTTAGCCTTTGCTATATTTTCACAGATAGATGATCCATCAACATTTGACGAATTTGTCAAGGATGATGTATGAACACAAGCCATGGATGAAGAAATTAAATCCATAGAGAATAATCAAACATGGAAATTGGTAGATATACTTGAGGACAAGGATGTGATAAGTGTCAAATGGATTTATAAAACCAAGAAACATACATATGGAAATGTGCAGAAGCACAAGGAAAGGTTAGTTACAAGAGGTTTTACACAATAACCTGGAATAGATTTCAATGAAACATTTGTGCTAGTTGCACGGATGGACATAGTCAGATCTATGTTGGCTATTTTTGTGCATAATAAGTGGTATGTATATCAAATGTATGTAAATTCAACATTTTTTAATGGACATTTAGATGAAGAAGTACATGTGGAACAACCATAAGGCTGTGATATTCCAGGACAAAAAAACAAAGTATATAGATTTAATAATGCACCATATGGATTAAAGAAAAATTCCAAAGCTTGTTACAATCGCATATATTCCTATCTCACTCAAAATAGATTTCAAGGAAGTGATTGTGAGTCAACATTGTACATCAAAGCCAATCAAAAAGGTAATGCGTTGATTGTTTGCTTATATGTAGATGATTTTATTTTTACATGTGACTTTGGTATAGAAGAATTTAAGTCAATCATGAAGGATGAGTTTGAAATGACTGATTTGGGGATTATGAGATATTTTCTGGGCATTGAAGTTCACTAGTCCAAAGTTGTTATATTTATTTCACAATCTAAATATGCACATGAAATCTTGAATAGATTCAACATGATAAATTCCAAAGCAACCCCAACACCTGTCATATCAAGATTGAAGTTAAGAAGGGAAGATGAAGGATCTAAAGTGGATCCCACTCTGTTTAAAAGGATGGTAAGCATCTTTATGTATTTGGCAGATACAAGACCTTATATTATGTATGGAGTGAGCTTGATTTCAAGGTTCATGGAAACTCCAAAACAATCCCATTGGAAGGAAGGATAAAGAATTTTGAGATATGTGAATGGAACAAAAGATTTTGGCATTATGTATTCTACTTCAGAAGATTTTAGACTTGTTCTATATACTGACAGTGATTGTGGAGCCAACATAGATGATAGGAAAAACACCTTTCAATACACATTTCATTTTGGAATGGGTATCGTGTCATGGACATCAAGGATGCAACCTATCGTGGCTCTTTCTTCAGTTAGAGCTGAGTATGTCACATCTACAAACACGTCTTGTCAAGCTGTTTGGATGAGAATAATGTTAAAGGATTTGTTGCAGGAACCAACTACAGTGTTCTTTTATAACATTGCATTGCCTAAGAATCATGTGTTTCACAAGAAAACCAATCACATTGATACAAGGTACTATTTTATGAGAGAGTTGGTGAATAACAAAGAAATTTGCTTAGAATTTTGGAGGTGTATAGAACAAATTGAAGATGCATTTACAAAATCTTTGGTAAGAAATTTTTTTCTGAATATGTCTAGGAGTCAACGCAATCATAGATATTTGACATTACATGTCAATTTAAGTTTTTTATGTAAATTTTGTGTTTTGTAATCCCACCGACTTATAATTAAGGGGGAGTGTTGGAGATATTAATTATAAGTCGTGAGTTTTACGTTTACTCCAACTTAGACTGTCACGAGTGTTTTTACAGTTTGTCATGGAAAGCATGAGCGTTAATAATGAACCAATCTTTAATCTTTCTCAAGCTCTATTATTATGGTAGAGTGAATCAAATTTATTGTCGTCTTAAATGTTTGAGTCAGTTTTCTTCTACAGGAAGTCCCAATATTAGTCTTTATATTCCCAAGTCTTTAAAGAGTCGATATACAGAGAGTGTTAATACATAGGAGTAGCTGAGAGTTAGAGAAGTCTGAGAGCACAATCTTTGTTTCTGAAAGTCTGCAGAAATTGTTGGAGTCGAAGCTCTGCATAGTTTTGTGTTTTGTAAGAGCATCGAGCATTCAAGTTGGTAATACATTAAGTATTTGTGTCTTGATATATTTCCGAGTTCTATTGTGTTCAAACATTCTGAAAATACATTCTTTCTATATCTATGCAAGCTTAAGTAGGTTTATAAGTTCTTGAATCTGCACTGAAAATATATATGTGAGTTTATGTGCTAAGAGTAGCATAGTATTAATTTTATTACAAGATTTTTATCATCACACCACACAGTCTACTGCACAATCTGTAGTAAAAATTCATAGCTCAGCGACGAAGTATTGAACATCGTAGTCTTTGTAACTGCTACGCGCTGAGTGAGTCTTTCTAGATCCGAGACGAATTGGAATATGAATAATTTGTTCATTGTGTTGAATAAATACCTTAGGTGGAGCTTGTTCATGCAGAATAGAGTATGTGACGGCAGCTTGATCTTTACTTTCACGGTAATGTTTTACCACCACCAGTTGTTGTTTCCAATTAATTGAGAATTAGTATATATAAAAAAAAAAAAGCATCTCAGATATTGATGATGTAATATCAAAACAGATTAAATAAATATAATGTACCAGTTACTGATCGCATCTAGCGATGTGAGATTTATATATCTTAACATGGTCATGTGTATGTGAATCTATAATCGTATGCTAATCGTGTTCCCATAGTGATGAAAAGGGCTTAATTTTAGTAGTAATGCTCATAGAGTTCTTCGAGTGGCCAGAGGACATAGGTGAGAATTGCAACGCACTTAAGTTGGTTCGCCATGATACGGAGGTAGATAGCGAAGGGAGAGAATCCATATAAATTGCTAAATAGAACTGTATTATAGATGTCTTTGTCAAATTTGCATGAGTCTGTCATTCGTGGCATATCTATCCAAATATGAGATGAAAGTTCTGATAAATTGTGAAGCAAAGAGAAAATGTAGAGAGAAAGAATATAACAGTATATTCAAATGTATGAAGAAGAAACGATTACAATGCAAGATGGTTGAGCTAAATATGCTCAAGCAAGACAAAAATAGAAAGTACAACTGTCCAGTACAGCTGGCAGTGTACAGTCAGACTATTGAGGTTACATTATGTTTAACACTCCCTCTTAAACTCAATAGTTACAATCATCAGCACTGATTATGCCTAAGTGTTGTCTCTGAAAATCAAAAACTGACTTTCCTAGTGGCTTTGTGAAGATATCAACAAGTTGATCTCGAGAACCACAAAATTGTAGTGCAATGTCACCATTATTAACTAGCTCGCATATGAAATGAAACCGAGTGTCAATGTGTTTACTTTTCTTGTGAAACACATGGTTCTTAGATAATGCAATTGCTGATGTATTGTCACAGAAAATAGGAGTTGGATCCTTTTATGTTTGTGACATGTCTGTCAATAATCTTCTCAACCATACAGCATGACATGAAGCTGAGGTAGCAGCTACATACTCTACCTCTGCAGAAGATATGGATACAATCGACTGCTTCTTCGATGCCCATGAAATCCGGTTCGTGCCCAGTTGAAAAACATATCCTGATGTGCTTTTCCTGTCATCTAGGCTGCGTGCAAAGTCACTGTCTATGTAACCAGAGAGTTGATTACAATCAGATTTAGTGTACCATAAACCGAAATTTATTGTTTCTGCTACATATCTCAAAATTCGTTTTGCCATTTTCCAATGTGAATCTTTTGGTGATTCCATGAATATGGAAACAAGGCTAGCTGCATACATGATGTCGGGCCTAGTTGTTGTAAGATACAACAAACTGCCTACTAAACTTTTCTATAAAGTAGATTCCACAGTAGGACCTTCATCTTTCTTGCTCAACTTTGTGCCTAAAGGGATGGGGGTTTCTGCTGGATTGCATCCTTCCATGCAAAGTCGTTTGATGATTTTTGCTGCATACTTTTGCTGATAGACAAAAATGCCTTTGGCTGATTGATGAACCTCAATGCCTAAAAAATAGTCCATTATGCCAAGATCTGTCATCTCAAACTCAGATTGCATGGCATGCTTGAAATCTGTTAACTCAAGATTTCCTGTGTAAAT
>SNQJ01S0098681.1:113195-142117 GCA_010110895.2 Picea sitchensis | reverse complement strand
AAAAAGTGTTTGACAGACATTTCTCTTTGAGAAGTGTTCTTTCCATATTCATGATGGTCTGATTTTTTCTTTCAGCCACTCCATTCTGCTGTGCAGTATACCTTGTTGTTGCTTGCATGATGATGCCTTGAGATTTGCAGAAATTTGAAAATTCTCTGGAGTTGTATTCTCCTCCTACATTTGAACTGAGTACTTTGAGAAATTTGCCACTCTATTTTTCAGCTTCAGCTTTGAATTCTTTGAATTTTGTAAATGTTTCAGACTTGTGTCTGAGAAAATAGATCCATATTTTCCTGCTGAAATCATCAATAAACATTAGAAAGTAAAAACGACCACCTATTGACTCTATTTGCATTAGTCCACATAGGTCAGTGTGAACTAGTTCAAGATGTTGTTTGGCTTGATTGGAAGACTGTGGAAAACTAGTTCTCTTGTTTTTTCCAAGTATGCAAGACTCACATGGGGGAATTTGCTCTTTAAAGATAGGTAGACCTTTGACCATGGAGTTTTTCTGAAGAAGACTTAGACTCTGGAATGGTAGATGTCCAAATATGGTATGCCAAACCATTGTTTCATTCAGGGTTGATGCACTCTGTGCATAAGGTTGATTCAGATTTCGAGTTCTGAGGGTAAGGGGAAACATCTTATTTGGAGTCATATAGATTTCAGAAATTAATTTTCTGCTAGGTTTTCTATCATAGATTTTGCAAGATGCTCCCTCAAAGAGTACCTTATATCCTTTTTCAATGATCTTTCCTACACTTAACAAGTTATGTTTCAAGTCTGGAACATGATAGACATTACATATGTCTTTCTTTACATTATGTTTAGTATGAATAGGAACAGTTCCTTTTCCTTGAACTTTGACTAAATGATCATTTCCAAGAGTAATATCAGATGAGATTGAAGAATCAAGGCATGAAAGTAATTCTTTGGTACCTGTCATGTGATTGCTGCATCCACTGTCCAACAACCAGAGATATTTAGGTTGTTGTTCAGTGTTGTGACACGAAAGAAACATACCTCCTGAGTTTTCTCTCGTGTGATTTGACNCTTCCTGCACTCAGATTCATAGTGCCCATAATTTTTGCAGTAATAGCATTGTATGCTAGTTTTGTCATTAGACCTTCTCCCTCTGCCTCTTTGAGGCTGGAAATTCTGATGTTGATATTGTTGTTTGTTCCCTCCACTGGTATGAGGGTTACCTTGATTGTTCCCTCTTCCTTGGTGACCTCTGCTTCTTCCTCTGCCTCTCCCTCTATTGAAGGACAATTGAGTTTTGAAGGCATTTGATATTGACTCATCTGTGAGATGCAGTCTTGTCTCATGTATCACCAGAGAACCAATTAGTTCATTTGTTGAGAATCTTGACAGATCCTTGGATTCAAGGATGGTTGTTACAACCATTTCAAATTTCTTGGGTAGACTTCTGAGAATTTTCTCAACAATTCGTTGATCAGTGAAGGTTTCACCAATTAGTTTGATCTGGTTCACGATTCCCATGACTCTGGTCATGAACTGATCCACTGTTTCGGACTTTGTCATCCTGAGAGTCTTGAATTGTGTCCACAAGGTTTGCAGTTTAACTATTTTTACCCTGTCATTTCCTTGGTACGACGATTTAAGGATATCCCAGGCCTGTTTGGAAGTACCAGCACCTATGATTTTCGAGAAAATTGAATCATCTACAGAATTCTAAATCCATAATTTTGCTTTGTTTTCTTTGGTCCTCAGAGTTTCCTGAGCAATTATCTATGCATTTGTCATGGCAGCGAGGGCGGCTGGATCTGGTTCCACATATCTGAGATCCATTGGTTCCCAGCACTCTTGTGCTTGCAAGAATGACCTCATTCGAAGAGACGAAAATTCGTAATTCTTACCAAGAAGAATCAGACTCTGAGTTGGTCCTAGATTGCTAGACGATGCCATGATTTTTGAATTAAAAAAAAATTGCAGAAGTACAAAGGAAAATTTTATATTTACCTCCGATCTTAGAAACATCGATGTTTCGATGGTCGATGGGAGCTTATTGGGATTGAATTGGCCCTTGGTCTCCTTACAATGTGACCACGCGTCTTTCTTTTAAAGCGCTACGGGCTTTTCCTGTTGTTTGCCTTTCAAAATGCCGAAACTTGAAAATTCGCCTTTGGACTTTTCAACGGTCTAGATCTTCCTTTGATCTGACGGTTCAGATCTTATCAGGATATCGCGAATTGGGATTTCGCGATTTCTGATGACAAGTTCTTTTATCTTCTCGATTCCCTGATCTTCGATTTACCGATGGCACGTTCCTTTCGGGACTTTCCCAATTCCTATGATCTCTGCCACGCGTCCCAGCAGATGGATGGTCGTGTGCTCTCCTCGTGATTTCGCAATTTAAACGTGCGACCTCTTGGTCTCTCGAATCCCGAAATGCCGATGACCTTTTCTTGTTGGGACTTTTCCCGAATTGCTTTGATCGTCTCCACGCGTCCTAACAAATGGATGGTCCTGATTACTCCTCGGGATATCGTGATTTGAAATGTTTCGGACTTCTCGTCTCCTCGATCCGCGATTTGCTGAATCCCGTAAAGCCCATGAATTCGCTTATCGGGATTTTTTCGAAAGCCTCGATCTCTGCCATGCGTCCTCAACAGATGGACGGCTCAGATCTGCATCAGGGATTTCACTGTGGAGATTTCCAATCCCACGATTTTGATGAGATGACGTCAGTTGGGCCCCACGATGGAGTTTACCTCCTGTCGGGATTTCAGAATTCGGAGTTTTGAAGTGCTCGTGTTTCTTGTCCTCAGGATTCCTGAAACACCGAATCCCGATATGTTGATGGGCTTTTCCTTTTCGGGACTTTTCCCGAGCCTTCGGATTTACGCCACGCGCCCTTGAAATATGGACAGTCCTGATTCAGCCTCGGGATATCGCGACTTGCGATGCTCCAAATTTCTGTCAACGTGAAGTCGCGATTGCCGAAATGCCGACGGTTTCCTTGATGTTCGCCACGTGTCCGGTCAAATGGACAGCTGGGATCTTATCGCTATATCGCGTATCGTGATTTTGTGAGTTGTGAAGTCCTGTTGCAATGGTATTAGAAAACCCCAAACTCCGAAATGGTGATGGAGTGTTGGCTTGGATCTGCCGCCACCTGTCCTCTGAGATGGACGACTCACAAGTCTTCTCGGGATTTCATGTATCGGAGTTTTGGAGTGCAAATAACCTTTGCTCGTCCAGCTCCTGATTCTCGATTTTGCGATGTGATGAGGATCGACGGCTCATGATCTTTCCTATCCAACGGTCCAAATGATGTCGGGACTTCGTGATATTACAGGTCAAAAAAAATTCTCAAATTCTCCGGTGCTCTCCAGACGACTAACCGTCGTGCACCTTCTTACTGATCTAATGGCTGTCGGGCCTTTGCGTAAGATCTGACGGCTGAGATGCTTTCGCCTTTTCTGTGCTCTCCTTCTTCCCTTCTGTACTGGTTTCCTGCTTCTGATCCATTCGTAAGATGAATCCGACGGCCTCAGTAGCTATTCCTTGCACATGAGACGCGTTCTTTACACCTGTGGAAGAAAGATTCGTGAATCTTTCAAAGATTTGAAAGAATTTCATGACTTCTTCATTATCTGCTACAATCTTTGACAGATTTGAGCGATTTCCAAGAATCTTTAAATGATTATGCCTTCTGCATGAATCTTTGACGAATTTAAGCGAAATCTTCAAGTTCTTTAAACATTCTTTTGTTCTGCAGCTCTTCTGCGTCAATCTTTGACGATTCTTGAAAAATTACAAGAATCTTTACTGTTTCTTCTTCTGCGTTCTCTTCGTCCAGGATGTTTCGAGCATTGTACGCTCTGCTTCCTCCGCAAGCTTCTTACGGCGATCTTTAAAGAGTATTGCAGACAGCTTTCCAAAACTTGTGAAAAGTCTGTGTCGCGTTCTCTCAAGATGCGTGTAAGCTCTACGCTGTGAGGATCGTGTTGCTCTCCCGACTGTGTGAAGAGGCTTACTGCTGAAGCTCTCATACCATGAAAAATTTTGAAGCAAAGAGAAAATGCAGAGAGAAAGAATAGAACAGTATATTCAAATGTATGAAGAAGAAACGATTACAATGCAAGATGGTTGAGCTAAATATGCTCAAGCAAGACAAAAATAGAAAGTACAACTATTCATTACATCTGGCAGTGTACAGTCAGACTGTTGAGGTTACATTATGTTTAACAAGTTCGTTCTTTCCTCCTTGGCGTAAAAAATCTATTCAAATACGAAGAGAGTCCAATAGAGTTTTTAGCATTGGTACTTCCTTCAATCCTTTCCTCATTAATAATACGAGATATCCTCCCACTCATAATATGATATTGCACTAATGAGTCGGTATTTAGCCATTCATACATGTTCACTCCTATGAAAGCCCGATTTTACGTGTCATCTAACGGCATTAAGGGGCCGCATTGGGAAGCAAATGTGTGGTTGTCGATAACTTGCCTAGATTGTCGATGGTTGTTGGTAACTTGTTTTACATAGAAAACTATAAATTGTCCAATACAAGCCCATCAATTAAGTTTTAAATATTATTGTCCTCCGATTATTGCGACCTTTTGTTTATATGAAAAGTAATTTCCGTACGCCCATCTAAGCATTATCTTTTGCTTAATGCGAAAAGATAGATATGAATGTTGTGGAGTGTTAGTCGCCCACTTACAAAATTGAAAATCCATTTCTTCGCTAGAAGAAGGATGGAATTATTGAAAATCCATTTCTTCACTAGAAGGAGGATGGAATTAAGGTTTCTTTTAATATGTTCATTCTTCTTTGCGACAATGTGAATCGTAGTTGGAGTCCAAAGTCGTTACTTTGTTATTGTTTCTTTTTCAATTTGTGGATCTGAATGACGAATTTAACTCTTGTGAAACGTTAGATTTAACTCGACATGATATAAGGAACTGCCCTGTCGTAGGCCTTTATAACCAAGCTCGATACTTATCCACACGGTCAAGAGGATATTAAATCCACAAAAGGTTTATGCTTAACATACTTTCTAATTACTTATGAGGAACTAAGGGAAAAAACTTCTCAATATCAATCTCAACTAGGAATAATGTGTATTTTGAAGTATTTCTTTAAAATGATTATATTTCATAGTGTATAGATATTGTTATAAGAAGAGATACTTTGGACTTGATCAGTCCATATTGTTTTATTTTCATATTCATTATGTGGATTAGGTGTGGAAGGAACAAAATTATGAGTTTCAAAAAATAAACATTAGTGCAATTTTGAAAAGGATTTTTAGTAATTTCAAAATGAATTTGGCCATACATTCATGCAATATCGTTGAAACTAGATCAATTCAACTAGAATAGATTGTTGGATGTGGTCATTTATGAAAATGATCTGTTCATACAAGGTATACTTAAGTTAGAGAAGAGGTATTCAATCGAAAACACATCTATTCATATTTAGATAAGAAAGTTGAATTTGATCTATTGAACAGAAAGTTATTCAACAAAAATATATTTATCTATCAACTATAATAATAGAGTTATATGTTTGTAATGAAACTATCGGAGAGGAACGATCTATTGTAATAAGATATTGAGTAGGTTTATCATGTTGGATAAATTTATATTTTCGGCACACTAGTTCAGTGGGAGTTAATTGACTAGTTCTATTTTAGATTTTCTATTTAGATCATCACTATTATGCATGCATGCATTCCTAAGGAAAGCTAACTGTTTGATTACTTTTATTAATTATGGAATGTTCTTTCCTATATATGAGTATATTTCACTCATTCATTATATCAATCACAATGATCATCTTTGATTAGTTCATTGGAGTAGTGTGAACATATTTTCTCATTCTTCCATATTGAATCTCTTGTCCTTTCTTGATATGCTTTGTTTGTACTTTCTTTAGCTAGGTCTCATCTGCATGTTTCGATGAAACATTGACATGGTATTAGATCTACACTTCTTGGAGCAAGCTAGAGAATAGGAAAATTAGAGTTTTGGCAAGCGAAATCCATGTAACAAACACAGGTCGCACCCTCTCCCTCTCGAAAGGAGCGATTGGTCGCTCTGTGTCTCAAGGGTAGGAGCAACCACCTCTAAGACTGTTGAGTGTGACCATCTTCTGGCAGGGTCACACCATAGACACTAGAAGAGGGTGAGCACTAGGACCTGGTCACTCCGTGGCTTAAGGAAAGGAGTGACCACCTCTTAAAGTTCCCCTTTTTCGCAATGAATTCTCCCAAAATATTAACTTTATGAGGAAACAACCCGCTTAAGAAGTAAATCAACCCATTCTACAAGTGGGTTTTCAACCATTTGGAGAAATTCCTCATCGTTTTCTCAAAAAGGAAGATGGAAGATCGCCTACCGAAATTGATACAAATTTTCCATTTGATGTGCCCTTTTTACAGTGATTTCTCATTCTTTTCACGTGCAAATTGAGGGTAAATTTTTTGGGTTTATCAGAAGAGTAGAGTCATGTATGATTCTTTATAGATAAAATTATTAAATTCATGGAGCATGTTGAAGGTTTGCATGTTTATACAAAGGGTCATAGTAAATTGGAATTCAAGTGCATATATGAGTTGAAAAATCTTGGTTATGAAATGAAGTCTTTCTTGTGTAATGAAGTGAATGTTAAATAAAGTCAAAGATGGATACACAGTTCAAGTTGAAGATGAATTTCAAAGAAATCATTGATATGTAATTTATTGTATGAAGAAGTGTTCATAATTGGTGTTACCCGACACCCTAACAAATCATGTCAAGTCATGTCATAATTTGAAGTTAGGTTGAGAGTCTAGAGTCAAAATAAAGTGAATTATAAGTCATATCAATTGTGCATCAATTAACTTTTTCAAACCAAGGTCATAGGTGTCCTATTGGTTTTTGTGCAACCCAACAATAAACATATTTTGTAAGCATGCAATTGTGAAACATTGCAGGTGTCTTGTTGGATGGAGATGTGCCTCCTACAAGAAACAATTTTATGCAGGTATTATGTGGAATATTTAGAATTATAGTAGAAAGAAGATGAAGATGACAACATAAAGAAAACTAATGAAGAATGAATATTACATTGAATCCATGACAGATAAATGCAAGCATAAAGAATATTGAGGCAGAAAGAGAAAATGATATAGACTTCAATGGAAAAGGATTTGTGGCAGAACCCTATAGTAAGAAAGTTATAACATACAAAAGAATAACTTCCAGTTGTGGTTGGATAGAGGTTGTTGAGACAGTTCCACAGTTGAAAACGTGGGTAGAGTTTTCTAGAGGAAGGAGAAAGTAATGTTCTTAAAGGAAAGTGAGAAAGTTCAAAAGCCTATAGCTATGGAAGCTGAGGAGTAGAGGAATCTCAGATGGTTCCAGAGGAGAGAACCAAGAATACCAAAAGGCTAGGTTCATATGAAGAAAAACCTTGGTGAGCTATTATGTAGCAGGGAGAAATAGACTTGTTATAGCAGAGGCTATTTTCAACTCACAATGAACTTAAAGAAGCTCATAGAGGAAGAGAGGAAAATGACTATGGATATTTAGGTAAATGGTTGAGAAGGAATCCACAACAAATTGAATAAAACCATAGAATTTGATGACCGAAAAGTTGAAATAGGAGGACTTCTATGTGTGAACAAAAAGAAGCAAGAGGAAAGAGGAAAGGACAAAAACAAAGATACGAGGAAATCAAAAGGAAGAAATGAAAGAAGATAGACACAACAAGGCGTCAGAAATTAAACAACAGAAGTGTGAAAAATAAAGATGTGTATAAAAGTATTGTGTGATTTGAGATGTAGATACAATAAATCCATAAAGTATGACATACTTAAGAAGTTTAATGGTTCTTGCATAAGATATAAATGATGATCTTAGTCTTTGTTTGTATAAAGACTAGATTTCCTAAGTTGGAATAAAAATGTATGTACCTAATGGAAGCATGATTGAGGCATGTATTCCCCATAGTTTTGTTAAAGTTCGTGGTTCTCTAATGTATATTTTGTGGTATGTTGAAACCACTTGTGTAATCAATGGTAGTCATGGAAGAGAGTTTCTCAACCCAGTAGAAACATCGAAGTGAGGTAGTCAAAGAGATTACAAGTCCTGAAAAGGGCACTTGAGTAGTTGAGCATGAAAGGAAAATTGCAAGTTATGAAAAATGAACTTGTGTGGAGAAAACTATGAAACAAAAGTTTACCAAATGGTAGAGAACCCATAGATAGGAATCCATGAAGAATTTTTTCCCAAGTAGTCTGATGTAGGAGCATCGAGAGCATGGATATGGGTATGTCAAAAACTCAAGATGAGGATGATGATGACGATGATGCAGGGCAAACAAAGGTACAAGTATGCATATTTTGATGGAAGAATGGTTGATGAACCATGTACAATAAAGAGTTTCTTAGAGAACTGACAGATACTATGGCTCACGACCCATGTATTCCATTGGATGGATACTCTTTTATATGGACTTCAACAATGTTTGTTTTTTTTAGGTGGAGGATGAAGAAGATCGAGAACAAAGAAAGAAAAGACCAAAGATCATAAGAGACAACAAGCAGTGGAAACAAAGAAGATGAAGATGAAAATGAGACCAATTCAAAGGACCAACAAAAAGTGGGAAAGGGGGAGTATGATAAATAACTCCTACTTAATGAATAATCATACTTGTAATGTTTAATAAATTATATGGTTTGTAATGAGGTAGACTAAATTCTAGAAGTCTATGTATGTGTTGTAAGGGATGGAGAGAAATTAGTAGATTTAGGGATGAATAGTTTTTTGAGAATCATGGAGATATTGTGGAGAGATCATAGGAGTTAATTATGGATATGGTTGTGTACTCTTTTGAACTAATTAAGTAATTATGAAATAATTACTATGGTCACCTATAGTTATATAAGGGACCATTTGTACACAAATTAATGACACGGGAATGGTTGATTAATAAAAAAATTCCTTCGGGAGTTTGGGAGTTTATTTACCCATGTCCCTTGCTTTGCAAAATATAGTGTTTTGTGTGTTTCATTTCATAGAACCTCTCATTCCATCAACAAGCCACTCAAAGACTTATGCATATGTGAAGTTAAGCTCAAATATCACATCATTGACTTGACGAACAAAGATTTAACTAGAGACGATCTGAATTTCAATCATAGGATAAGATGAATTCCAGGAGCTCACAGATAGATGTAACTTTCAATATGTAAGTTCCAATTTGTATGATGGGCATGTTGCATTGTGGTACCCCCAACATGTGGGATTGGAAATTCGACCAAGCCATATATGAATGGTGCTGGTAAATTCTCAACTTGCTGATTAATTTGATGGTTTTAAAAATTAAGTAAGAATTAGACATTAATCTTGACGTGTAGATTTTAAAATTGCAAATATTTAATAGTTAAAAAACAAAACAAAAAAACAATAATACCCATCAAATTTAACCACTTCCTAGAGGTCCCTAGAGGTGATAAGTTGAAAAAGAACAGTCGTGGAGAAAGGATGAAAATGTATCCTCACCATTGATTATTTTGTCGATCCATTCACCAGGACCCTCCAAGTCCAAATATGGATTTATTTGGAAGAAGCAGCTTCGAAGACCAAATGAACCATTTGATATGGCGATTTTTTATTGGATCGGTTGTGGGATCCTCATGCATCAGACACACTTTGATTTTTAAAAGGGTATGCATGAAAGTTATGGTGTCCAACCATGTTAAAATGGGTAGGGTGTAAATGTGTACTTGTATCTTTATAAGGATATTAGTTTGAGAATACAAATAGGTGAGGTTGTATGTGTATTTGATAAAGATATTTTCATATATATAACAAGTGAGTGGTTGAACTATAACACCATTAGAATTTTATTCTCGACTCAATATTATAAAATATTTGTGTTCAAGTAGGTACATGTTGTTGATGTTTGGTAGTTGTGGGAGGATCTTTCCCTCCTAGATGACATTTCTTAGATGTAGAGAATATTATGGAAGTAAGAGGTCCATTGGACAGATTTTGAAATACCCCAAAAGAGAAGTCGAACCAGAAGAATAAAGAATAATGAAAAGACACCTTCCCAGAAGAGAAGTCGACGCAACTAGAAGGAAAGTAAGACTATAAATAAGGAGGCTCCTTAGCTCAAATATACAAACACTCACTCTCTCTCAGCTACACAAAATCAACGTGAAAGTTTAAAGAAGGTGACATAGCTACTACAGTGACTCAATTTCTTCTTGTTTAGTCTTTTGGTATCTCTCTCTTGTGCGCTACTCCTTGAGGAGGTGTGCAACCTTAGTATAGTGTTGTTGTTGTGGATGTAGTGGTATTTATGGTTGCATTATCCTTTATGCTAGGGTTTATCTATTTGGAATTTCTTTGTGAATGGAACTTATCTAGGAAAGGTTGTTGGGTTTTCCCCCCATTTGGGGTTTTCCCAGGATAAATCTCTTATGTTCTTTTTATCTCTTGTGTGTGTTGCTACTGCTCAGTACATGATATATATGTGTTAATGGTAATGAATTAAAATAAAACTAGTAACCCTAATGCTCCGTAAATAGGGAAAATATAGCATGGTATCAGAGTTGGTTACCTTTAGAAAAATTTGACCACTCGAAGGAAGATTGTGATAGCAACACCTTGCAGCTACAATATTTATCAAGCTCATTGATCATTATCCTAAGGATGTTGGGGATAATTCCTTCACAGAGAAGTGCACCCTAACATAGAGCACCTAGAGAAACCCTCACCGTGTTGTTTGGTGAAATTTGAAAAATTGAGGGTTTTCAATGCTAGGGTTCCTACCAGCAAAAAATGTCAACCAGCATGAGAGTTGAAGACATATTGGATGGACCAGATAACTTCAGATCGTGGAAGTATAGAGTTGTCCTCATTCTTGAAGAGAATGATTTATTGGATCATATCAAGTAGATGCTTCCAGAACTAGGAGAAAGAAGAATCACCATGCACATGCAAGAGATGTCGAAGAACATAAGTCAAAGGATGAAGAGTATGTCCTTTAGCAAGTAGTGCTTACAAAAATATGATTAGGGAATCTATAGAAGAGAAATCAAGTGGGACAACATCAACTAAACTCTACGTTTTCATATCAGGTTTGATATTTTTATATTGTTGCAGTTTAAGTAAGTGTTATAACTAGAATAATAGTCTTTAAATTATATTATTGTTATTGCTATTGCTAGTTTAGTAAAGACTATTGTTGATAGCATCAACTAAACTACAGGTTTGCATATCAGGTTTGATATTTTTATATTGTTGCAGTTTAAGTAAGTGTTGTAACTAGAATAACAGTCTTTAAATTATATTATTGTTATCGATATTGCTAGTTTAGTAAACACTTGATTATTGTTGGTAGGAATACCATTAGGTGAATACTCATATTAATAATACACTTGTTTACAAGATAAATTGATCTCCTCTAGGAGATATTCTTGGTTGTTGACCTTGTTACAGGAAGGTTATATTGAAAATTCCATGAAGTTTACCATGGAGATATTTTTGTTCTTGTTTCTTGTTCTTGGAAGGTCATAGGTAATAGCTCTGAGAAGGAGATGTAATGACAGTTGTAGGAGGAAACATTTTAGATGGTCTCTAGTTTATACATGGAGTAAACCATCCAGACATAGATTTGTGCACATCCATGTGATGAAGGAGAAGAGGACGAAGTCAGATCCTTATGGAAAAAAGGATACCTTTGCAGATACAAAGTATCTCATAAGGAGATTGATTCTATTCATCACTCTTCAGTTCACTAAAAAGAGTCAGTAGATCCATAAGGACCTACCTAGAATTTTTGCAGTGACCAAGAAAATACTAGCATGGTCATGTGATGCTTTGTATGAGGAAAAGGGGATACAAATATATGAAATTGATGATTCAAGCTTCATAAGGAGCATGCAAACTTAGATTGAGCCTAATCTCAAGGAGATTCAGTTACTTAGAAACTTCCATTCGGAAAGTATTCCTCCTCAGATTCAGATGGGAGAGAGAGATGTCTTCCAGAGCTGATAGACATAATCCTAGATCAAAGGTTCAGAGGCTAAGAGAAGATATGATACCTCCTGGTAGGATTCCCTTGTTTCAGTGACAGAGGGGGAAGCAAGTGAGAAGGACTGGGATATGGATCTTTTCCTCAGTCCCTTAACTAGAAGGGAAGTCAGTGGTGACTTCCAAGTTGATCTACAATATCAAGCATGTTTCATATGGAAACATAAAGATGTACAAATATTTATTTGTGGCCTGAGGATTCTCCCAGCAACAGGGATAAGATTATGATGAGACACTTTCTCTAGTATCCAAGAGAAGTGTACATAGAGAAACCATAAGATACATGAGAAGGAGTCTCATGTCTGCATGTTGAAGAAGACTTTGTATGTGCCTAAGAAGGAACCTAGGGCATGATATGCCAAATCAAACAATTATTTGATTTGCTTGGGGATGGATTCCCATTGATCCTTTATGGGGATAACGTGTTTCTGACAGGAGATGAGAAGCTTATAGTTGGGTTCAAGAGGGAGCTTGCTTCAGAGTTCAATATGAAGGATCTAGGTCTGATGCATTACTTCTTGGTATTATAGGTGTGGTAGAGATCAAATGAGATTTTCCTTAGCCAAGGAAAATATATTGTTAAGATCCTACAGATATTCGAGCTAATGGAATGCAAGTCCATGGCCACACCCATGACGATAAGTTTGAACCTACCGAGTGATTCATCTTCATATTTGGTGTATCCCATGATGTACAAACATTTGATTAGATCCTTGATGTACCTAGTTAACACCAGACTGGAAATATGTTTTGCAATGAATTCCTTGAGTCAGTACATGGTTGAACCTAGACATGTACATTGGATGGCAACAAAAAATATGATGAGATACCTACATGGTACGATTGGATATGGATTGACATATGCCTCATATGGAGTTGTGAAGTTGCATGGATATATAGACTTTGACTGGGCAGGGAGTGCAGTGGATCATATGAGTACTTCTAGATGTTTCTTTAGTATGGGATCGGGTATGATCTCATGGTTGAGTAGGAAGTAGACATCAATGACACTCAGTACAACAAAGGCAGAGTAAATCCCAGTGACTGTAGAAAGTCGTGAAACAGTGTGGCTTTGAAAGTTTCTTGTAGGACTTCATCTGAGACATGATACAGAAGGGAGCAATGAATCTCCAGTACACATCCATAGATGAATAGCATTGGGTAGAAATTCTCCCAGATTGGTCATGCTAATTTGACCAAGGGAGATTGATACAATCACTCACAAAATTAGCCATGCTGACTTGGCTAGTGGGCCTAGGCACAATCTTTCTCCTATTAGTCATGCTAATTTGACTAGGAGTGAAAAGGACTCGAGGTGCTCCAGAGACAAGTTTGGCATGATAAAAAAATGTCCACCCTTGTTGAGAGGGAGGTGTATTGTTTTATTCTCATGTCGGATAACCCCTCTGTCCAAGGGTTCCCTATATCATTCATGTGAGGTTACTGAGGGGGTAATGCAATGTCAAACCTGATGAGAGAAGAAACATCAAACGCATAGTCGTGAGGACTATGAGAGTAGCTTCGTGCTATTGGATGAAACTATAACTATGGATGATGGCATTGTAGTAGATGTGTGCTACTAGTTGATTGTTGCATTGTTATAAAGACGTTGATTATGATTAATGTTGGTGGCATTGTAGTAGTTGTGTGCTACTAGTTGATTGTTGTATAATCATTGGTATGCCTATGGTTGATGGCATTGTTGTAGTTGTGTGCTACTATCTTATTGTTGCATAGTCATACGGATGACTATGGATGATCAAATTGTAGTATCTGTAGCTTATTGTTGCATAATCATTTGGATCCTTACTATGGACAATGACATTGTAGTAGTTATGTCTTACTAGATGCTTGTTGCACAGTCATGGAGGTCACATACTATGATTATGGTTGATGGCATGGTAGTAGTTTTGTGCTACTAGTTGATTGTTGCATAATCATAGAGACTGATGGAATACATGGTGGTAGCTTGTGTAGTTATCAATTGATTGAAGGAGAGAGACATTATTTCTTTGATAGTAGTTATGTGCTACTAGGAGTGGTTATGTACCACTAGATAGTAGTTGTGCACTACTATGGATTGACATAGTCATGTTCTACTGGATGACATTGTAGTAGTTGTGCGCTACTAGTTGATTTCCATGAAGACTCCCAGTTCACATTGGCAGTAGTCGTGCTCTATTTGATTGCAGAGACTGTGACAGATGATTCAAGCTACTGATGGCATTGTGGCAGTTGTGTGCTACGAGCTGATTGTAGAGTAGTTAGTGGACTACTAGATGAAGACATCATGAAAGATGCAACCCTAGTTAAGAGGGAGTTTTGATGTTTGGTAGTTGTGGCATTATATTTCCCTCCTAGATGACCTTTCTTAGATGCAGAGAAGATTCTAGAAGTAAGAGATCCATTGGACAGATGTTAAAATACCACAGAAGAGAAGTCATCTGAGAAGAATAAAGAATAATTTAAAAGACACCTTCCTAGAAGAGAAGTTGGCCCAACTAGAAGGAAATGAAGACTATAAATAAGGAGGCACCTTAGCTCCATTGTACACACACACTCATACTCTCAGCTACACAAAAGAAAGGTGCACGTTTGGAGAAGGTGACTTGCAGTGTCTTAGTTTCTTCTTTTTCAGTCCTTTGGTATCTCTCTCTTGTGCGCTACTCCTCGAGGAGGTGTGCTACCTTGGTATAGTGTTGTTGCTGCAACTATGTTGGTATTTTTAGTTGAGCTAGTCTTTGTGCTAGGGTTTATCTTTTTGGAATTTCTTTGTGAATGGAATCTAACTAAAAAAGGTTGTTGGATTTTTGCCCATTTAGGTTTTCCCAAGATAAATCTCTTGTTCTTTTTGTCAATTGTTTATGCTACTATTGCTTAATAAAATGATATATGTATGTTAATGGTAATGGATTAAAAGAACACTACTAACCCTAATGCAAATCTAACAAACTTGACTTATAGGTTTTGGTTCAAATCTAACACTTACTTATAGGTTTTAGTGTGGACTTAATCTTATAAATTATTTGCGTTCAATTACGTACACGTAACTTGTAGGTAAAGTCTTCCTTATGGTGGTGAAGGAAAAGATCTCTCCTATTAGGTTGAGGATTGATCACTTATCAGGCTTCCTATGGAAACTACCATGTTAAGGATTTATAAGATATTACGCTTCATATGGAATGTTGTTGAATATCAAGTATATGGAATTATGTTCTATATAAATTTCTGCCAACCAATAATTCGAGTGGCTTATCCAAACTTGCAATAAAATGATATATGTATGTTAATGGTAATGGATTAAAAGAACACTACTCACCCTAATGCAAATCTAACAGACTTGACTTATAGGTTTTGGTGCAAATCTAACACTTACTTATAGGTTTTAGTGTGGACTTAATCTTATAAAATATTTGTGTTCAAGTACGTACACGTGACTTGTAGGTAAAGTCTTCCTTATGGTGGTGAAGGAAAAGATCTCTCCTATTAGGTTGAGGATTGATCACTTATCAGGCTTCCTATGGCAACTACCATGTTAAGGATTTATAAGATATTACGCTTCATATGGAATGTTGTTGAATATCAAGAATATGGAATTATGTTCTATATAAATTTCTGCCAACCAATAATTCGAGTGGCTTATCCAAACTTTCGATAGTAATGCTGAAATTTAATGATTGTATGCGGTGTAATATTAGGGAGGCGTTATGTTATGTCCGGTTAACTTACTTAGTAATGTAAATGAAACCTAAATGCCTGGTTGGATTTGGCGTTACCGACACCACCATTGCAAGTATAAATTTAAATCTTTTAGAGAGGAAGCTATACATCTAAAAAATTTACAAAACGACATTAGTCTTAGTTTCATCGTTGAACTTACTAAGACAAGTTGAGCCTATCGTTTAACAAAAAAATTATTAAAAACTCTCGTACATATTTGTCCCTATTAATGCCTACCTTAGATTCATATATTTTAATTGGATATATTAAATATGAAGATGGATTTAGAAAATAATGAAATGCTCTACTATATAATACATCTTACTTCCCTGGATCCAATAAATATTTTGTTATAAAATTAATTATTCAACTAAATCTAATTAATAATTAAATATTTAAATTAAGATGAATTTAAATTAATGTGACTTATGTATATTATGGGGGTTATGCGGTTTATTGTACAATTTCTTTAATACTGTACTGTAAAATATATTTGCTTCTTTCAGTTTAATAAATTTTTCTTCCTGTAAAAACAATATTTGAATAAATGTGATTATTAATAGTTAAATATACTATCACAATTACATGATTGTGACTGATGAATGTAGAAAGGCTTATTATATTTACATTTCAGTTTAATAAAATTTTCTTCCGTAAAAACAATATTTGAATAAATGTGATTATTAATAATTAAATATACTATCACAATTACATGATTGTGGCTGATAACGTAAAAAGGCTTATTACATTTACAAACCTTAATTAGGATTTATCTTAGAATTAAGGTTTGTAAATAAAATATGCATATCTGGGTTCATCAGTTATATAATTGTAGTTTTGTATTTCATTATATACGTGATTGTCACCATGGCTAGATGTCAATGAAAAACCAACTAGGTTTAAACAGAAGGAAGTGGAGGTGACTCGGTATTTGTGGTAGGATCACCATAATCCAAACTCAGTCAAACATCTCCATCCTGTAACAACCACTCACAAACTTCAGAGCAAAAGTAAAGGGAGATAAACATGAAATTAGTGGCCCTTAGCAATTGATTCACAAGTATCAGAAGTTCTTCCAAGATATAGAATTCAGATCAATTAAACAAACCAAGAACAGGGTTGGCTGTCAAACCTTCGATCAGACATTCCCTCAAGGGAAAAGCTCATTCCCATTAAGTGGGATACTTGGGACACACCTTGGAGGGAAAAGCTCATCAAGTTCATTCCCATTGAGTGGGCTTCCTCCATCAGACCCGTACCCGCCCGGTACCTGCCGGCTGCGGCGAGGAAGAGTGGATGGATAATGAAGGTACCCAGCCAAGCCAAGGTTCTTTAAGAGTGTATTCATTTTTTAGGGGAAAAAAAAGGAGATGTGAAGACTCGATGTAGTATGTAGTTTGTGAATATGTTCAAGTTGTTGGAAGTATTAATTTCTACCAACCATCACAGAGTTTGAGACTCTTCTCCACTTACACATAGAGGCTTCGACTATTTTCCAAAGAATTCTATCACCTATTTTCCAAAGAATTCTATCACCACTCTTCCACCATTTGTTTCGAACTACGGTTTGTTTCAAAAAAGCTCTGAATCTCCCCTTTTCCATATTTTCTATACTCTTCCATATTGTCTATAAAAGCATGGCTATAAAAGCATATTTTCTATACTCTTCCATATTGTCTATAAAAGCATGGCTATAAAAGCATAGCTATGTAAACATTTCATGAATTCGAGCAATACAATTTCTGTGGGCTTGTTACTATGTGTTATTTGCTTCTGACCCCTTCATTTGGTATCAGAGCTTGGATCTGGGTCTCACTCCCTCGCAGGGGGCCCAGAGCTTGGATCTGGGTCTCACTCCCTCGCAGGGGGCCCAGGATACTGAGAGGATCCCTCGCAGGGGGCCCAGGATACTGAGAGGAGTCGCCCACAATTCCCAGCGGTGCAGATATGAGTGGGGGAGCGTTTCTGTGTGCATAGAAGCCACCAAGAGAGTCGTCATTGCTGGTTTCCCCGTGGAAGAATTAACCCACCGGGGTTGATGCAATCAGTTGCATAGTTCTTGAAAGAGGGCAAGTGGACATGGTTGCATTCTACGAACAAGTGAAGGAGACCATTGCACTCAATATCACCCGCAACACACAGCTCTATGAAAAAATGAGGACCATGAGGTCCAGATTCTGGAGCATACACTCCAAGCTCAAGGAGGGAAACATTCCCGAGAACCCGAACGAAATGTCCGCCAGACCCAATTCCTCGCCTTCACAGAAGAAGAATAATGGAGTGGAGGCCAAGCGGAGCATGAGAAACCGGGGTAAGTATCAGCTGACCCCTACGTCGGCCAAAAGGTCGAAGCCTTCTACGGGCAGTGAGAACAATGTGGAGGAACTCGTGGCGCAAACGTATTCCAAAGGGATTTCAATTCTCCACCAGAAGCACAATGACGACGACGCCCGCGGATCGAAATCCAAGAAGAAGAAGAAAGCGGGAAAATCCAGCGTTCAGACGAAGATACCCCAAACTTGGTCCGCCGAAAACGAGATAAGCTTTGTCAATACACTTCTCGCCTGTGTAGGAGAAGGAGGGCCACAGAGAATTGGAGAGCCGTGAGGGCCGATCTGCTGAGACCGCGCAGAGGAGAAGCAGACCCTGCGCCACAGAGCCGAAGGTGAGCGTATATCTGCAAAGGGAAACTTGAGATTCGTTGTTGGAACAGAGCTTTGGATGATTTGTTAAGGGCCGTAGAAAGATCGTGAGGAGGCCTGTCACGAGGAGAGCCGACCCCTTTGCAAAAAAAGGAGCAGGATATTTGGAGGCAGATACAACCAAGGCATATGCACGGGTTAGTGAACTGGAGAGACAGGTGGAAAAGCTTCAAGGCCTGTCACGAGGAGAGCCGACCCCTTTGCAAAAAAAGGAGCAGGATATTTGGAGGCAGAGACAACCAAGGCATATGCACGGGTTAGTGAATTGGAGAGACGGGAGGAAAAGCTTCAAGAGGTGCATGTAAACACATGTAAGAGAATGGTCAGATTGTGTCAATGTCCAAGATAATCAAGGTAATGATTGTAGTAGCCACTTACTCTAAAAAAATTTGTAAGTGTTGTTTCAAATGGTGACTAAAAAGGCACATAAAGGTTTTGGTCACATTTATAAAGATGGTCACACTAGTGTATGTAAAAAGTTCTTCTTTCGATTTGTAAAAAGGTGATTGAGTATGTAGAAAAGTGATTGGAATCGTTATGTGGGTCGGTCTTAGAGAAAATTGAGTCGAGTTGTAAAAGCTAAAGTCAGAGGTCAAGGTTAAGTGAATGAATCTAAAAGCTTTGTTAAAAGGAGTTTTGAAATGTAAAGTGATTACATTAATTTCAAGAAGACTCAAAAGGAGTGTTAGTTAAAGTTAAAGTGAGAGTTTGTTTGTTAAAGTTAGTCCAAATCAAATGTTAAAGTGATGTAAAATCATGGAAATTGGTGCGTCAATTAAGTTTGCCAATCCATTGTCATAGGTTGTCTTGTTTGATCTTGATCAACTTCAACAAGAAACATATCCATAAAGTATATTCAAAGGAAAAACAAGATGCAAGAAGACAAAGACAAACTCATGATGTAGAAGACAAAGGGTGATAGAAGACAAAGAATGGATGATGAAAGACAAGGAAGAAAGACTCTAGTTGGAAGAGATAAAAAACAAAGAAGACTCTAAATGGAGTTATGTAATGCTTAATGATGAGATGTAAATGGACATATGTAATGGGCTTGTAATTTGTTGGGCATTTAGTAAAGAATGTGGATTTTTTGTACCTGAGATCAAATGATGTATATATGTTGTAAGGGGTGCATGATTGGTAGTACCCGACACCCTAGAGGGTTTTTGGTTTAAAGTTGTAAAGCTTAGCCATAGGCATAGGCAAACTATATTCCCCAAGAGGTTTTTGATCCAAAGTTGTAAAGCTTAGCTGTAGGCAAGGCAAGTTGTATTTCCCAAGTGTTTAGTAAGCCCTGTTGAGTCAGGCCTACATGGATTAGACCGATCATGTAGTGTGTATCCCTCTTAGGCATAAATAGTGGATGTGGCATCAAGCTGTGGAATTAACCACTAGGTAGGTAGGAGGGTGGTAGGTGTACTCGTATCTAAGTTTGATGATGATCAGAGAAGTTAGATCTTCGATTAAGGGGAGGAATGTGAGATTAAGTAATCTCAGAGTGTGAGTTGGTTGGGACCAAATTATGACTAAATGAGTCTAATCTATTGATGAACCATTTACGTGAAAACGATACCTAGAGAACTGGCAAGTACAGTGGATGGTACCCATGTATCTCGGTAGATGGATCTCTTTTTATATGGACATCAATGATCAGTGGTTTGCAAGTGCAAAATGAAGATGCAAATGTTCAAGCATTAATCAATGTTATGCAAGTACAAAAGAAGAAGCATTGTAGTGGTTAGGGGTAAGTCGTAAAATCCCAAGCTGATTTATGATGAAGGGAAGCTAGTAAAACAAAGTAGCACATTGAAGGAAGCCCAACCATATGAAGATAGAAACTAAATATGATGACATGACTCAGATAAAGACCTAACAAATACATGTATTTGTTAAGGAGGAGACATTGCAGATCAAAGGAGAAACTTGCAGACATATTAGCACAGGGTCAATTTGAATATTTGAGAGAAGAATTGGGCATTATAAATATTGTTGTAATTAGTGGTAGAAATTAGGGGGGAGTGTTGACGGTATTAATTTCTACCAACCACCACACAGTTTGAGACTCTTCTCCACCGACACACACTGGCGCTTTGACTATCTTCCAGAGAATTCTATCATCGCCCTTCCATCGGTTGTTCCGGGAAAGATTTGGATCTAGACTCTTCCATACTGTCTATAAAAACATGGCTATGTAAATATTTCATGAATTCGAGCAATACAATTTCTGTGTGCTTGTTACTATGTGTTATTTGCTTCTGACCCCTTCACAAGGGAATAGTTTACTTCTATTCATAGAGAGGAAATGGTGGAGTGGAGGTTTTCAAAGCTGGACTAGATTTTGGTTTGAAGTGAGTTAAGAAATTTAATCCTTAGTGTCTGGCATGAACATGTCAAGCATCATCATGGAGAATAAATTAGATTTTGGTTTGAAGTGAGTTAAAAAATTTAATCCCAAGTGTTTGGCATGAACATGTCATGCATCATCATGGAGCATAAATTGTTTGAAGTGCATAAATTGTTTTAAATCGGACGGGTTAGAAAGAGTCAACTGGCTTGAATTGCATAAAATAATTTAATCTAACGGTTTGGATGAGCACTCCATATCAAGGCGCAAATGAATTAAAAAGAAGGAAGAAATTCATGTCAAAACCTAGTTTATTTGGGTTTGAACTTAGTAACCTTCAAATTGAATATCAAACAAACCATAGAAGTTTATTAAGGGCCCTGTAGGATCTATGGGATCAGAAAATAAATATACAAATTAAACTTTGTACGAACCTCTTGTCAAATATTGTAGGAGAATACCTAATAGGTTAATACAATATAACTTGAATAGAACTTTGGCAGGAAAAAAACAGTTCTCTCCTTAAGAGGCATAGGCACCAGAACTTGTGTACGTGGATCTATGAAAGAGGTTCTAAATGGCTTGCTTTGCATGCTATTTAATTATGTTCATTTTGAGAACACAAACAGTGGCCATATTTGGAACATTGGGAAGATCATCAATACAAAGCTAACATTTAAAATTGATAAAATATTAAGGCTTCAAGGTTAAGTAAAGTTTATTAGCAGACTTAAAAATGAAGCACCTGAACTTTATAATGAGGTGTTTTATACATATTAATCTTTGTTAATTGGATAAACTTGGTAATAAGTGGTAATGGCAATAAAATATTAATCATATTAAGTAAATGTGAAAAAGTAAACAAGTAAATGTGAAAAAGTAAACAAGGAAACTTAAAAAATACAAAAAAGTTGTGAATATGAATATGAAATCTCATTCATTCATTCATTTAAGAGAATTACTAAGAATATGCTAACATCTTCAATTGTTAATCATAAAATTAATTTTTATAATTAAAAGATCAGTAATTGTGTCCATCTTCAATAAGTGTATACATTTAGGCTTAATAAAAAATAGAAACAAACTGTGTGGCATGTCTTTTGGATGTTAGAAAATATGAAACATTGTTAAGATGCCACATGAAAACCTGAAGTAATCGGAGGATTTTCAAATTTGGAATCCACAATCAAACAAAAGTGCACACTCTCTGCATTTATAATGTATCGTTTAGCTATAGTAAGTAGGCCACAGCAAGCTAGCCGAACGCAAGAATCCAAATAACTTCTCAGTTGAAAGATCAAAATCATTTCTTAGACTAAAATGACCTCCCGCATAGAATATAACAATCAGATTAGTACCCACATTCTGTCTTATTTATTTGCGGTGATGTTGAGCATCAGGTCCCCCAGGATTCTGTCGTTTGAATAGGAAATTTTTCGTTCGCTTTCGCTCTCTATAATATTCTCGATCCTCCACTTTCGCTTTGGGTTTGGCCCACAGTACCACGTTCATCACCGCTATTCTGAAATTGTTCAGTCATTAGTAAGACGAATTAACAACGAATCAGAATCAGAATAAAAATCAGAATAGCACTAGTTTTCTCATAGTGTTGAAGAAAAACCTTAGGCGGAGTTTGTTCAGGCAGATTATAGTATGTAACACCAGATTGATCTTTTCTTTCACGGTAATGTTTTACTGCTATCATTTCCCGCTCTCTAATCCCTGTTTCCAATTAATTGGAGATCAATATTTCAAAGTACTCAACATTGTCAGTAGAAAAAAATCTAATTTCAATGATGCAAAATTCTTATCGGAACACATTAAATGAATATAACGACAAAAATGAAGTGCAATATTTTTTAAAGTTGATTAGAATTTTGATTACAGTCTCTTTTCATTATTCTAAATGCTTCATAAATTCAAAACAAAAATAAGTTCATGGTAATAAACTAATTCTGCGATGGAGATCGGAAGCCCTTACCTTGACAAGGACTTCCATGGAATACCATTTGGATAGACAAGCCTAGGCTGGAAGACCAACACAAATTTGAACAAGGAAGTCCGTTGAGTACCATTCCAGAATTTTTTGTATTTAACTTCACACTCTCCCACGGTTATTGAGCAAATTGAAGAAGCACTTATTTGCTCAATCTGAATTGTATCCTCCTGGTTTAAACAAGGGATTTTGAAAACAACTTTAGAGATGGCGAACCAGCTTAGATGCGTTGCAATTTGCATCCTGGCATTGCGATCCAGCTTAGACGTGCTGCATTCTCATCCTAGCGTTGCTTGTTACTGTTAACAATCAAGCCAGGATGAGAATTACAACTCGTCTAAGCTGGTTCACCATCTCTAACGTGGTTTTCAGAATCCCTTGTTTACCCAGCGGGATACAATTCAGATTGAGCAAATAACTGCTGTTTCAATCTGCTCAATAACCGTGTGAGAATGTCAATTTAAATAGCGAAATCGCTGGAATTGTATTCTATGGATGTCTCCAAAATGAGTGACATTTCGTTGTCATTTTCCATGGCATCAAATCTATCCAGATATGAACGTAATCCAATGGCGTCTATATATGAAGATGGTCCAATGGGGTCTCTAGCTTTATCGCATTAGTGCTTTTCCTTCATTCAAGTAGGGACCCTTTCTTCCATTAATAACACGGCATATCCTCGATACCATAGCATCAATGATAAGGAATATGCTCTATATGAATATGGTCCAATGGCGTTTCCAGCTTTATTGCGTCATTATTTTTCCTTCATTCAAGTAGAGACCTTTTCTTAATATGGGATATCCTCGATGCCATAGCATCAGTAATAGGGCATATCCCAGATGCCAATACCAATAATGGATATTCCCCCTCTTGGAAGGCTTCACCGCCCTCCAAAGGCCATTTTACAATTCATGAAAGGGCATCCAGAGGCCGCATCGGACACAAAAGGGCTGTTACTGATAAGTTATCTAATACAAGGCTCAGAAACGAAAGAGCGGTTGGTTATAAGTAATGCAATACATGGCCGTCAAGTAATTTTTTATATGTATTAAAGTGAACTCTGCATACATTAAGGTTTCCTTTCTTAACTTTTGCAACCAAGTACTTTTTAATATGTATTAAATTGAACTCTCCATACATGAAGGAATAAGAACTTGGAAATAAACCACAAAGAAGTGAGAAGATCATTAAGTAGAGAAATCAATTACATTTATAGTTTATGAGTAGATTAGATCTTATTCTTATATAAGTGAATTTCAAACCACCTACAACCTCAAGCTGTTTACTAACAAAACAAACTCTAAACAATATTCTATTTTAATAGATTCTAGATATTTATTCATTATTTTAACATCTCCCTTTAATGAAAAACAATTTTTCTATCACTCTTAATTGTTTCCTTGAGTGGTATTACAATAGATCAAATCAATTTCTTTTGAATGTATCTTTTTTCTTACAAAATGATGTTGAATTTCAATATGCTTGGTTTGGCATGATAAATTGGGTTGTGTTCCAATTTAATAGAACTTTGATTGTCACATTTGAGAATAGTTGGCCTCATTTGTTTGTTGCCAACATCTTCAAGAATTCTCCTTAACCAAACAACTTCACAATTAGCATTGCATAGAGCTTTGTACTCAACTTATTTTCACGACAAATAAATAATTGGTTGTTTCTTATTGCTCCATGACATGACCCTATACCTATGTTGAATGCATATTTTGAAGTTGATTTCTTGTCATTGAGATTTCTGGCCCAGTCTGAATTAGAGTAACTTGTCAACTCAACATCACAATCATTAGTATACATAATACCAAAATTAAGAGTTTCTTTCAGATATCGAAGAACTTTCTTCGTAGCTTTCCTTTGACTCTCTGAAGTCTTAGCCATGAACTTGACTAAGGATGCTAACTGAGTATGCAATGTATGAACTTGTAGTGGTGAGGTAGTTCAAACTTCCCACTAACTCATGATATAAAGTACCATCTTCCTCTTTAGATCCATCTTCATTGTACAACTTTGCATTATGTTCTAAGGGAGTTGACATAGCTTTACATTCACTCATGTTCAACCTTTTATGAATTTCTTTTGTGTATTTACTTTGAGTGATCAATGTTTTACCCCACTCTCTCCAAACCTCAATTCCTAAACAGTAATGCAATTCGCCAATATATTTCATTTCAAATTCTTGAGACAACTGAATTTTAATCTCTTCAATTAACTTGCATGCACTTCCTGTAATAATGAGATCATCCACATATACAGATATTAAAGAAACATTCCCTTCTTCATCTTTCTTAACATACAGGTTATGATCATTTTTGCTTTTCACAAACCCATTCTGATAAAAGAAGGTATATATCTTTACATACCAAGATCTCGATGCCCGTTTCAAACCATATAATGCTTTTCTTAACATGCAGACTAGATGCTCCTATCCCTTCTTGAAAAACCCTTCAAGTTGAACCAAATAAACCTCTTCCTTTAAATCACCATTCAGAAAAGCAAATTTGACATCTAATTAATGTAATTTCCAATTATGTCTTGTAGCTAAGGAAATCAATACTCTAATTGTATTCAATTTAGCTACTGGTGCAAAATTATCTTCATAATCAATTCTCTCCTTTTGTGAATATCCTTTTGCAACTAATCTTGCCTTATATTTATCAATGCTACCATATGCTTTAAATTTAGATTTATAGAACCATTTGCTTCCAATAGGGACTTTGTTTTTAGGAAGTTCAACTAATTCCTATGTTTGATTTTTCATAAGAGAGTCATAGTCATCATTCATAGCATTTCTCCACTCTTCATGTTCTTTAGCTCGATCATAGTTTACATCAATGCATAATCTTTATACCTTATAGGTGGTTGAGCTTGTCCTGATGACTTTATTGTCTTGATGTATTCTCACTGTTTGAAATGTCCATACTACTATCATTCTGTTCTTGAACCTATACCTGATCATGTTCATGCTTAACCATTTCATCTATTTTGACATGTTTATCAATATCATTATGCCAAGCATTTGCATCATTCATTGTATCAACTCTATCTGCATTCTCATGAGACATTACAGCTCTACTTGGAAACAATTTGTATGCTTTTTGATCAGTACAATACCCAATAAAAACACACTTGATTCACTTTGCATTAAGTTTTCTTCTCTCATCCTTTGGAATATGTGAAAAGGCAGTGGATCCAAATACTCTCAAATGACTGACATCAGGTTTATAACCATGAAGAATCTCAAAAGGAGTTTGGAAATCTAATTTCTTAGTTGGAACACGATTCTTTAAATAAATAGCAGTATTAATGGCTTCTTCCCAAAAACCATTAGAAATGTTTTTACCTTGAAGCATAATGCGAGCACACTCCACCAGTGTTTTGTTCCACCTCTGAGAAACACCATTTTGTGTAGGTGTATGAGTTATTGTAAACTATAAAATTTACAATAACTTTTAAATGCACGTGATATATATTCACCACCATGATTAGATTTGAGAACCTTAATACATTTTCTTGTTTGTTTTTCAGTCATAGTTTTGAATTCTTTAAAGTATTCAAATACATCACTTTTTCTCCTTATGAAATAGACCCATGTGTATCTAGATCTATCATCAACAAAAATAAGAAAGTAGGAAGCACCACCAAGTGACCTAGTTTGCATAGGGTTGCATACATCAGTATAAATTAATTCAAGAATATTTGTGTTTCTTTTCTCTATATGAATAGGAAACTCCTCTCTATGTTGTTTACCAAGTGCACATGCTTCACATGGAAAATGATCATTCTTCATAACAGGAAGACCTTCTACCATAGTTTTTCTTTGCAACAACATCAAATCACTGTAATTTAGGTGCGCATACATGTGGTGCCATAACTCTTCTGTTGACATTATTGTGGATGTCAATGCAACATGACGATTCATTGTCACATCCAACTTATACAATCCACTAACCCTGGTACCTGTAGAATTAACCCTGTAGTGATCCTTGATATCTTTCATAACACACCTCAACTTACCAAATTTCACTCTTAGATTATTATCAGTGATAGTTGAAACATATATCAAATTATTTTTAATACCAGGAACATACATTACGTTATGAATCTGTCTCAATTGTCCATTAGGTAAGTTCACACTTATTACTCCATAGCTTTGGACTTTATGTGATTTGTTATCTCCTAGGTAAATGTGTGTGCCATCAGTTTTCTCATAATATTCATCATACCATTCTTTATTTCAAGTCATATGAGTTGATGCACCAGAATATATGAACCAAGCAGTCTCATCATCAATTTCAACATACAATGCAGCATCAGAAATAAACAATTTAAGATTTCTAAATCCATCATTAACTGAAGTGTCTCTATGGACGAAATTTCCATTATGCCTTCTATGTCTCTTATTAGATTCATGATTCTTTCTTCTATAACAATCTTTAGCAAGATGTCCAGGTTTTCCACCATAGTCACATTCAATATTTCTCTTAACATAAGAATCATGATTCATCATACCTATCTTCTTTGCTTGAAATCGGTCTATGTTCCTATCCCACGGTTTCCCTCGGTATGATGTTTTACCTCTTCCAATCAACGCCAAATCTGAGCCACCTGAATCCAGATCATAATTTTTCATTCTCTCTTTGTCTTGAAGAAGAATCCCAACCAATTCATCAAACGTAGGAGGCATTTGTCTAGCTCAGAGTGTTGAAATAAAGAATTTATAATCTTGGACTAAACACTTCAAAGCAATAGTTACTAAATCGCTACTAGAAACGTTTTCACCAATGTCACCCAACTTAACACTTAAGTATTTAATTCTAGAAACAAAATTGCTTATGCTTTCATTGGCTTCCATTTTGATAGATAATAGATTAGCTTTTAAAAATAAGACCTGCTTTGCATTAGAGGTTTCGTACGAACCTTTGAGAACATCCCACGTCTCTTTGGAAGTTTTATAGTCCCTTATATGAGGAATGATGTTGTCCTTTATGGACATGCGCAACAACACTTTCTATTTCATCTCTCGCCTATCCCAATCTGGAATCGAGGCAGGAACAGTGGGTTTGGGCTTATCACCTTTGACAATCGTCCATAGGATATATGCCTCGAGAATGGTGGTCAGCTTAAACTTCCAGTTTACATAGTTTTTGCCATCAAGATTGGTGGATTCATTTAAATATGAATCAGTGAGAGGGTTTGGCATCTTTTACCACAAATAATTCAAATATTATTCATCAAAATAAAATAAAAAAACATTGTTGGATTTTACCTCTCACACAAGCTCCTTTTCAATAGTCTTATTCGATAATGAAGCAATTTAAAACCGCTCTTGTAGATAGCTGGTAAAAAAACTGTGTGCAACAATCAACAGCTCCTCCACTTAATCAGCACACATCACACCAATCGAATCTCACCACCAATAGAAAGAACAGACAAGGATCTTTATATTTACGTATAAAGGCAGTGGTGATAGCAAGAACGCACTTTCAACAAAAGGCAAAAATCAACATATATTTATAAAATGAAGGCAACAAACGTATATTTATATTTACATCTAGAAAGAACGCACTTTCAAATGAATGCAGCGATGGCCAAAATGGAAAAGACAGATACGTATATATGCAAAATCAGAAATGGCAGCGATGGCAGAAGTGGAAACACTTCACTCTACAAAAGAAACAACAACCCCTCACACTCTTAGCGCAGGCACTTGGGCACCAGCAGCCGTAGCAGGCAGTGCGGGCTCCTCCTCTTCATGCAAGAGGTTGGGCAAGCCAACAACTACAACAGTCGACTAGAAAAAAAAAATTGCGTAGCTCTAGCTCGCAGGAGGCAGGTAACAACAACAAACGCTCCAAAAGACAACAAACAAAACATATTTAATTTCCTGGGCAGCGTACATGCAGATGGAAAGAACAATGCACTCAACTTGACAACTCAATATCGTATGCACGCAATGTTAATATTATGGTAGCTGCGGGAGGTATTTACCTCCACGTGTGAACCTAACGAGAATAGAAGACTCTTAGAAGCAAGAGAAACCCTAATGAGTTGGATAATAACCCTAGAAGCCTTGTCAGCTC
>SNQJ01S0098681.1:81742-96443 GCA_010110895.2 Picea sitchensis | reverse complement strand
GATGCCCATGATCTAGTCATGAAATAGTCTAGATGATTATATTGATGCTACCGGGTAAATGGTATGTTTTTGTGCTCAATTCCATTACCTATAAATACCTCTCTAGCTAGGAGGGAGTGTTAATATTATGGTAGTTGCAGGAGGTATTTACCTCCACGTGTGAACCTGACTAGAATAGAAGACTCTGGGAAGCAAGAGAAACCCTAATGAGTTGGATAATAACCCTAGAAGCCTTTTCGGCTCAAGAAGATAATTTATATTAGGCTATTAGCCTCCAAGAGAAGAAGTCGGCCAGAAATAATAATAATATACTGAACAGACACATATCCATAAGGAGAAGTCAGCCCCAGCAAAACTGGTAGGACTACTATAAATACAGGGCGCCAGTTCTCATTTATAGCACTCTCAGAATTGCAGTTTCCCAGTTGGTGCACACTGCAGTTGCAGTCTTGTGCATAGGTTTGGAGGAGAGTTGTTGGTGCAGCTGTAGCAGCAACAAGTTTTCAGTATTGGCTTGAATATATCTTGCCTAGGGTTTGGACTATCTGATTAGATTTTTGTGATGCGCTACCCTTGGGGAAAGGTGAGCTACTCTTTGTTTGGCTATCTAGCCTAGGGTTTTCTTCTAAAGGAATTCTCAGTCAAGGTTAAGGTGCTCGGAGGGAGGCTTTGGCCTATGGTTGGGTGATGAGGGTATCGTCAATGGTAAAATGAGCACACCATCTTTTATATTCTAACACGCAGATGGAGAGAACAACACTATCTTCAACATCGATGGAAACAACAATGAAGACAACTCATTTAATGGAAGCTTGTATATACGATTGTGTGGTTCCTCACGCAGTTATTAACCTACACTCTGATACCAAATAAGAACTTAGAAATAAACCACACAAAAGTGAGATGATTCTCACAAAGCTTGCATTAAGAAGAGAAATAAATTACATTTATAGTTTATGGGTAGATTAGATCTTACTCCTATCTAAGTGGATCTCAAACCACCTACAACCTCAATCTGCGTACTAATAAAACAAACTCTAAACGATATTCTATTTTAATAGATTCTAGATGTTTCTTAATTATTCTAACAAAAGGTTTGCATTCTAACTTTCGCAACCATTTGATAAAGACGTAAATTGTCCAATTCAAGCACATCAAGTAATTTTTATATATGTTAAAGGGAATTTTCATACAGTAAGGTTTCCTTTCTAAATTTTTCGATCATTTAGAGATTGAAACCTCTAACCTTTTAGCTTTTTCAAACATTAAATGGTGTATTCCATTAATAATCATTAACTTATGTTTAATGTGATATAATGTATGTGAATGTTGGAGAGTGTTGCTCAGTTCAGGTAAATGTTAAATGAAATGGAGGACCGGGGTATCCTTAACATAAATGAAAAACCAACTTTGGAAAAAACATGGATTGAATTAAGGTTTATTTTGGTATATTCATAAATAGTGTGGATGTGAATCTTGATTTTAGCAAACAGTCTTTTTAATTGGTTATGAACATTTATTTATTTTTCAATTTAATTGTTAACTATTTGATTTTATTAGTTAGTTCATGGTTGACGAGAACAAATGTTCATGTACAATGTAAATTTTATAGGGCATTGTCTAATTGTTCTACCTTTTGGTCTTTGTTATCGGAATCTGACAACATACATTCAGAGGAAATTACAATACTTTGTTGTTTAAATTGCATTTCTGAATGCATAAATGGATTAGCTAAAAAACTTCAGGGAACTCGGATTACACAGTCTTAGTCATTCAAATTTTCATATCCAACAAGTTCTCCTGGGATTTTGGGATAAATTAAACATAAAATATTCCCGAAAAATAACTAAAAAGTAGAGCATTTAGACTATGATATTTTATAGTGCATAGACATTGTCATAAACAAGGATGCTTTTGGTTTGACTAGTACATCAAAAAAATTGTTACATTTGCATATTAGTTATGGAATAATCTATATAAATGTCAAAGTTGTGGGTGTGGATTTGTTGTTGAAGGAACAAAATCATGTTTATCCGAGAATAAACACCCATGTATATTTCAAAGAGGGTTTTCGGTCAATCGAAAACATGGATCTAGTCATACATGGGTGCAATCTCACTAAAACCGAATCCATTCAACTAAAATATAATGTCGGATCTACTCATTTTTTAAAAAAAATTGTTCATACCCAACTAAAATATAACGTTAGATCTACTCATTTTTAAAAATGTTTTGTTCATACCCAAACTGTGACTTGTTCATACTTGGGGTGCATGCTCCCAAGAGGACAAGTCCATTCGACATATGGGGCACGCTGGTCCCAAGGGGCATAATAGTTGATGAGTCCATGGGTTCGTTTCGGCAACAAGGTTTGCAAAGGGGTGTGGCGATTCGTTTGGATATGGGTTTGCGAAGGGACATGACAACCCCAAAGGATGTGATCATTCATGATGGTTACCTTTGGAGAGCCTAGAAGAGAACAAGGGCACACAACCGAGAAATACAATTTTTGGAAAAGCAATGAGAGCAAGAGAGCTCTACAATTCTTAGGAAAATGAAGAGGGTGAGCTCCCTGAAGGACCCAATTCGCTCCACTTGGGAGGAATTGTGCTCCCTTGTGGAGGGTTTGGTGGACAGAGTTGGGTGATCTTATTTTGGCTTATTTTTTTGGAAGTATAGAAACGTAGGTTTGTTGTAGGCATGTGTAAGGGAAAACCAAAATATGTGAAGTTTGTAGAAACGAAGAGGAAGAGTCTGTAGAAACAAAGAGACAACAAGTCTATAGTTGGAGGCACATTTGAGATGCACCATAGGTAGTTATGAAGATGGTTGCGACAAAGAGTCTTGTTAAAAATGTATATATGAGTGTCTTGGTGAGGTGAGGTGAGTTGTTTGACTCTTTCGTATTGTAAATGGAGTCGATAGCCCTCATGTTGTAATTGTCTCACAATAACAAAGACTTAGTTGGGTGTTAGGCATGGCTTGTGGCACCTGCACTATATCTATGTTTGTCTTTTGCTTGTTCCATAGTTCTCTTGGTTTCTCTTGGATGTATGCTTCTATATGACTAAGTGTTAAAGCAATTAAAAAATGTCTAAGTATACAAGATTTTCACTAGAGTAGGAGTGTGACTCATTGGTAGCCTATAACAGAGTATGGGTATGCTCCAGGTGAAGAGGTGTAGTTTGAATGAAGTAAACTTGGTGTGCCAAGCAACCAAGTGAGAGACATCACAATGTTGCATGCCCTTAACATGTTTGCAAGGAAAATTGTGGGTATGTGGCAGATGGTATCAGAGCCAACTTTGAAGGAATTTTGTTACAAAGGAAATTTAATGGGATTGTTCATGGACTTGGTAAACGGTTTCATGTAGTGAACTTGTTCATCATATATTTTGCATCAGAATTACAAAAAAAGACTTAGGTGGATTTTGGAAGTGGGAAAATGGACTTGGCCTTATATTGGAGTGAAGGTCTTGCAAGCTTATGAATCTGTAGATGGTGGTTGAGGTGAGTTCATGCAAAGATTCTATTTCTTGGGAAAGACAAGGTCCAAGATAGCATACTTACAACATGGTTGCAGTGAAAGATGTCGTTGGAAATGTATGGTTGGATTGATTTCTTGAATTTTTCAAGTCTTGCAACAATTTCTTTGAAGGGAAGATGGATGAATTTGTGGTTCAAATGAATTTCAAAGGTGTCTTGCGACAGTTTCAAACTAATTAAGGAGGTTTTTTTATCATGCAAACTATAATTTGGGAAAATCTCGACCCAATCCACAAGATGGAGATAACGATGGGAGTTTACCCACTGTCAACTCAGATAAACCCTCCCCTCACTTTAGTGAAGGAAGAATCCAACACAAGGGGTAGTCACGAGTGACCCTAAGGGGGGATGAGATGAAAATTGATATGAGAGAAGTGATTCCCCCTATAGTTCAATATACTAGGTGGAATATAGCTTGGAAAAGAATCTCGGACGTGATTAATATTTTCCAAGGAAATTGAGTAGAAGATGATTGTAATTTCCCGAGACACAAAAAAGATGAGATGCAATATAAATAATCTAATGGAAAATCAATTTAAACTTGTTGTCCATATTTTCAGCAGTCAACGAAAATATATATAAACAAGTAAATAATTATTAATGTTGTTACAAGATGCTAAAATTCAGGTAAATGATGCAAGAAATAAGCTAGCAATTACTAGAGTAACTCAAGTATGAAAGAATAAGACTTTAGGAGTAAACTAAGGTTGTTATAAACTTATTGTAGAGATATTTGATCATTCTTATGGCTGTAGCTAATTGTTTCTACAACATAAAATTTTAACCCAAAAAAACAAGCAAGTAAATCACCCAAAAAATACGATGAGACTAGTTGATTATAGGGGCAAATTATTAGCAATTTTTTAGGGTTGAGAAGTCAGTTATAATCAAATTAGAGAGAGACTTTTTTGCATCCCTAATGGTTGTATATTTTATTTAGTTATATCTCTAAGAAGACCAATTAAAACTAGAAACCCTAGAGGCTTTAGCAACCTCAAAGCATCAAGAAAATATTTCAACTTGCACAATATCAATAAATATTTAAATCATGTTTACCAATGCAAACAATTTATTTCTCCAATGAAAAATTCATATTAGTGCCTTTAAAATTTGGGTGAATGGAGTCTTGAAACCAATGACTTAGATCAACAAAATCCCTAGAGGTGTAAACACTCTTACTACCTAGGGCATGCAAATCAAACTAAGGTAAATCTAGGAGGGCGTACACCCTTGTACTCCTCCTAGAAACCTTGGAATAAATGACTTATAAACTAGAAAATGGAATGAAACTTGATGGAGGGTGTATGTATTTCTACTCCTCCTAGGGTTTCAACCAACAATAATCATGAAACAAGAAAGAAGAACTAACAATTGCAGATTTTCCTTACCAACTTCAAGAGAGATGTGTTGGCACAGGGGAAGACCTAGGGTTTAGCTCCAAGAGTGCACCAACAAGCCCTACTACTGGCCCTTTCGGCAACACCTACGAGGTAGATGCAGTCTCACCCGAAGTAGCTATGGGGGGTTGCAGGACACAGATGTCTACAACCAAAGGGAATACAAGGTGGATCCAATACATGAAAAACACAACATATAGATATCAATTACCAGCCTATATCTACTTTGCACAACTATATGTCAAATCTAACACAATAATGCAATAACAATATATCTATAAACAAGGGAACACAACATCAATCACACACAACACCAAGATATATGTGATTCACCCTCTCCCTAGGGCTACGTCCACAAAACAGTGCTTTATAATGTATTAAGATGAAAGCATGCAGTTCTTATCTACACTCTTAGCTAGCAGATCTTCTCTCTTCCTCTATCTCTCTCTGATTCCCTTCCCTGTGCACCCAGTTGTAGGGTTGATCATAACACCCAGTTGAATATCTTACAACATAGACTTCCCTCACTTCTCAATACCTCTCTCTCTTACAACAATAATCACTCATAACAATAACACACTTGGAACTATTCACCGAACCCTCTTCCATCATCTAGATTCTTATTTATACATTACAATGACTCACCGACAGCCTTAGGTTGAAACCTAAGTGTCAAAACCCCAGATACCAAAAACCTAGGTGTCTAAAACCCTAGGTCAACTTGACCCGCATTTTCAGGGCTTCACTAGCTTGTCTTTCCTTCCTTCTCGCACGGTGCTCCAAAGCATCGAATGGTGGCTTTTTCCGCTTGCTGAGTTGTCCACGATCCGTCTTTCTTTCTGATCTGTCATCCTCGATCTACTTGTCCAATGGCTTGTGTTCTCTTACTTCACTCCATATTTTCTACTCTTCTGCTCACTTTGACCCAGTATGAGTCACTGTGTCTTTCGTACAGTTCGCATTCCATCTTTTCTTCTTTAATCTTCGCTTACTTCCATACCAAAGGGCCAAAAGGCCCCCAACACTCACCTATGACTCATCTCGAGGCACTTCAAATCTGATCCTTTTGATTTGCTTCGACTTGAGACTGCGTAGGGCAGCCTGCGTTTTCTTCTCTCTCCTTCTCCACCATGTACAGACTGTCTCTTCTATGTCTGGTACCCAGTTTCAACTACACCTGGTACTTGGACCCTTTTCCTCATGCTTTTACTGAGATCTATGAGGCAACTGGTTGTCATAGTACAGTTTCAAATGGCTCCAGTTCACCAAACCTTCCTTCCATTCTCCATTTAATGTCTTCAGCTGCAAAACTCCTCCTTTCGTGACACAGACAACCTCATATGGCCTAAGACAATGTGTTCTGAACTTTCCTGGATGCTTTAAGAACTTATTGTCATATACCAATACCAAATCACCTTGCTTAAATACCTTCTTCTTGATGTGTCTGTCATGGTAAGCCTTTTTCTCTTTCGTTTTGTACCTGCTGATGAAATCTCGCAATAAATCTATCTTCTTCTAGTTTAACCAACTGCACGAACTTATCTTGAACATCACCAGTGTCATCCATATCTGTAAAGGCTAGGATTCTTAATCTTGGGACCAAATATTCCATCGGGACAACTGCTTCGAGACCATAAACCAACTTAAAGGGAGTTTGCATGGTCAGCTTCTTACAAGTGGTTCTATAGGCCCATAGTACTGCTGGTACTCTTAAATACCAATCATCCCTATTCACACTGCAAATCTTCGTCAGTGATGTCTCCAAGATCTTGTTGAATGCTTCAACTGTCCCATTCACTTGTGGATGGTAAGGTGTGCTCTTCTGATGATGGACTGTAAATTCCTTAGTCAAGGCTTCAACGGTCTTATTGATGAAATGCGTGCCTTGATCGCTCATAAGGATCTTCGGGCATCCAAACCTGGTTATGATGTCATCAAATATAAAGCACACAGTAGTAGTTTCACTACAGTCCTTAAATTCTCTTGCTTTGGCCCATATGGTCAAGTACTCTATCGCAGTGACTATGTACCTTGCTCCTATGCACTTTCTTGGTGGGTTTATAGGTCCCAGAAATCAATGGCCCATTTCTCAAATGCCTGTAGGGTCAATTGCAGTGCTAAAGGAATTTCATCTCTTTTGGATGATTTCCCAACTCTTTGGCATACATCACATGCTCTGTAATAGTCCTTAACATATTTGTGTAAGGTATGCCACCAAAGGCCAGGTCTAAGAACCTTATGCATTGTTTCTTTCCCTGCATAGTGTCCTCCTGTGATGGCTTCATGAGCTTCTGCGAGGATCAATGGTTGCTCTGCCTCCATAACGCACCTCCTCAATATCTCATTAGGTCCCATATTTTATAGTTGTCCAGCTATAAGTGAAAAGTCTACAGTGCGCACTACCAACTATTTCTTTTGGGTGATTGTATATTCACTAGGTGTCATTCTTGTTGACAGGAACTGGACTATCTTCGTGAAGTGATCATCAATCTTTCTAATGGCCAACAACTATGCATCCGATGGTGTATCTTCCAAACTAGTAGGCTCTTCTCCATGTTCCAACCTCAACAAGTGGTCAATACCTTTGTACGTTCTCCCTGGCTTAACCAAGATCTTGAAATCATATTCCTAAAATAACAGAATCCATCTGCATATTCTTTCCCCCAACACTATCTTGTTGACTAGGTATTTCAGTGTGGAGTGATCAGTAAACATTTTAAAGTGTCCTCCCAACAAGTAGTGGCGAAACATCTGCAGCGCATACACCATGGCTAACCCTTCTCTCTCTGTGGTGGTGTAATTAATCTCAGTTGTTGATAGATTTCTGGTAGCAAAGGCTAATAGGTGGTCAATGTCTCCAGCTCCCAGTTGTGCTAACACAACTCCTAATGCAATAGAAGATGCATCGACATGCACGTGAAATTCCTTGCTCCAATCTGGGAAAAACAGGATAGGCGCAATAACCATTTTCTGTTTCAGTGTGTTAAAGCTCTACTGGCATTCTTCTGTCTAATGAAACTAACAGTCTTTCTTCAAAATATTCTCCATGGGTGTTGTGATCTGTTCATAGCCTTTAATGAACTTCCTATAGTATCCAATGTGTCCCAACACAGTGCGCAGTTGTTTGACTGAAGCAGGAGGGGGTAGATCAACTATAATGGCAATCTTAGATGGATCTACCAGCAATCCCTACTTACATACAATATGACATAACAACACTCCAAAGGGTGAAAATAAGACACACTTCTTCAGGTTCAAGGCAATATGACACGGCCTGCACTTATCCAACATTAGTCTTAAACATTCAATATTATTTTTCAATAAACTAAAAACAGTCCAATCATCAAAGTATGCTTCCAGAAATTTATGTAAAAACTCCTTGAATGCTTTGACCACCACCCTGGAAAATATGGTTGGGGCATTCTTCAATCCAAACAACATCACTATATACTGGTAGGATCCCCATTCTATTGCGAATGTGGTCTTATGGTGATCTTCCTTGGCAATCTGGATCTGATGGTATCCTGAAAATCCATCTGTAAAAGAATATACCTCATGTCCTCCTACATTGTCTAACACTTTGTTAGTAAATGGTGTAGGGAATGGGTCATGTAAATAGGCATCATTCATCTTCCAGATATCTATGTAGATCCCGATCTCTCCTGTCTTCTTGTCTTGTACCACCATAGGGATAATCCACTCCGACTATTCTACAGGTTCTATGATTCCTGCTTCCAACATTCTGTCGAGTTCAATCTTCACTTTCTCCTTATATTTAGGGTTCAATCTGTAGGGTCTCTATTTGACTGGCCTTGCATATGGTTTCAAAGGGATCCTCATCACTCCCATAGGCCGTTTAATTCCCTTCATATCAGTGAACTTGGTTGGAAACAAGTCCGTATATTCATGCAGTAACTCTGTGATCTTGTCAATAGTGGCAACATCCCAATAATGTCTAACATTTGAAAGCTTCAGTGTTTTCTCTATTCCAATATTGACTTTTTTTATTTTAATGGGTTGTCCAATGAAAGGTAGCTCAATTCCTAGTCCTTCTATGTCTCTTTGTCCTTCTATTTCAGCGATGTTCACCTTCCTAGGATCATTTTTTTTGTCATCATTGATATTGTAACAACCTTGTAGTTTCTGGAGAGGTACAGTCCATTCGTCCTCTTCTTGTTCCAAAGGGAGGCTAGGTGCCTCCTCAAATACTTTATGTCTTACAATATGTAACGCTTGATCCACTATAGGATATTGGCTTTCAAAAAAAATGGTAGTTATAAAGTTTTGGGTCATACCTTCCCAATCTGCAGTGATGAGGTGCAGTTCTGCTTGAAGATACCAGTTGATAGGGGTTGTGTCCAGTGTGTTGATGAATTTGTGCACCCATTTCTCTTGAGGAATGTTTCTCCAGGCTTCCTCGCAACTTATCACATGGTCCTTCTGACAAATTCGACCTATGTACCTAACTTTGCAGCCTTGTACTTTCTCTGAAAACCACACTGTCATCAAAGTGCGACATTGTACCCAGTCTGTAATGTTGTTTTTGTGTGTCCCCAACCATCTTGCTGGAGTTTCTTTCAAGGCCTCATCCATTGCCAACAATCTTTGTTCTATTGGTACAATTTATTCAAAGTACAACAAGAATGATTCTAAGTGATTTATAACATCAAAGGTGGGCAAGTTACTTATTGTTGTGTCGATCCAATGAACTTCTCTAGTTAATCTAGCACACCTTCTTGTAGGTACTTCATACATTTTGTTTTTTTAGTTCTCTGGTTCTTCTTTTGAATTTGATGAGCATGCACTATCACTTCTCCAGCTTAGGTTCGCATCCACCATAGGGTTAATGTAATCATGTTGTCTGGTTGTTAATTTGTATATGTTTTCTAGTTCATATCCGCGGTCTTCTTCTCTTATGGGTTCTGTGTATCTCTGAATCTCATCGGGATCCAAAGGTGCAATGACCCTAAGGCCATCTCCTTCAAATGTCATTCTTATTTTCTTTAAATCAACCACAGTGGAATTATTGAAAGGCCAATCAATTCCTAACAGCACAGGGTAAGGACAATTATCATCAACTATCTCAATCACCTCGAAGTCTGCAAACATCCTTACTCCATCAATGTCCACAGGGACATGTTCCAATCTTCCAAAGGGGCTTACATCTTGTTGAATAGCCATCCTAAGCCTGATAGGGGAATAGATCAACTTAGGTTTTCCCATCAGTGCCCAGGTTTTCTTCGTCATGACATTGACCTCCGACCTTAAGTCGAGGACCACATAGTCTATATCGTACTCTCCAATTTGGGCATTCAGGTGTAATTCCTTATTTGTCCTTCTCTTTCTTGAAAGTTGATGTACTGATTTATTCATTAAGGGATCTATCTTTCCTATCTCGTACTGTCTGATTAAACTTTGTAGCTCTTGTACAACGCTTTCATCCTGAATCAACTTAATACAAGTATATAAGAATTCCATGAGATTGCTTACCTTTTATCCTTCTCTTGGAAGACCAGACTGATTAAATGCCAGAGGCATTCCAGATTCTCTTACTTCTGGTCATGTCTTCGATGAAGAACCTTGTTCTCTTCCAAATTATTTTCTTGCCTCCTCAAATATTTTCTTTTCTTTCTTTGCATCGAAAACTCGTGTCTTCTCTGCAGCTTTCTTGACTCTTGATTCTTCTGTAATCTTTCCTTGGGTCGCTTTGTCTTCTCCTATAAAAACGCCACCTCTAGTGATAACAACAACTCTAGGGTCCTCTCCGTGAGGTTCAACATATATCAGTTGCACTTGCAGGTTTTGTTGAGGTCCTCATCTCTCCTGAAGTTTTCCTAGCAGCATAGGAAAATCTTTGATAACATGTTCAAATGAGTTGTAGTAGTTTCAAGTAGTACAAGGGTTCTGACAGTCCCTTGCTAAGTTTCCTAGCTTCATGCAGCTGTAATAAATGATCTTTCCTCGACCTCGACCCATACCTCCTCCTCATCCTCTTCCTATGAATCCACCGTGAGGGTTGAATTTTCCTCTTCTTGGGGAATTACATTGTGTAGTGCTTCCTTCTTGTTGTACTTCACCTTGAATTTTGTATATATCCCTCGACCTTTCATGCATGAGGTTGTAATCCCTACAATCCCTGTCATCATGTCCTACCGACTTACAGAATGTGCAATACAAATTTGTGGGTGTCTGGACATATTTTTGCAGATAGTAACAATCACCAGGGTGATGTTGATTCCTACATACCTCGCACCAGGGTAGGGTAACTTGTTTCAAAGGACTCGGAGCTCCAGAGGCCAAGTATTCATGAAATAAAGGATGGTGTTCCTTTTAATGGCCTTCTGATTTGCATATGATACACCAGATGTCTTCTCTTTTATCTTTTCCCTTATCTGTCTTCATATCTTTGACCTGTAGAGATAATATAGTCAGTTGACTCAAGATTTGACTCATACCTGAGCTGGATTCTCCCATAGGGCCTGATTCTAACTTCATGGAGATCTCCAGCGCCTCAGCCTACGAAGTAATCCTCTATTGCATCAGAGGAACTCTGATGTGTAGTAAGAGGGAAGCAATGAACCATTCCTTGTTCTACTCATATGGAATCTGAAAACTCAAATGGCTTGTCAAGATCTTAAATCTCTGATCAAACTCCCACACAAGTTCAGCTATTCTCTGCTTGATTTATTTTAGTTCCATAATGCATTTTGACTCTGACTTAGGTTTCTGGAATTCAAAAATTAATGCAGTCTTAATGACATTCAGTGGTTTAGGTGCAACTCCTTGGACAAATTTTATGTACCAGCTCAATGCGCGATCTCTTAGGGTAGTACTAAACTGAGCTCAGTTAACAGCTTCATCAGTGATATTCTTAATACCCCACACAACTTCACATAGAAACCAGTGATGATTAGGATCTTCAGATCCATCTCCTCTAAAGGTGGGTAACCTCATCTCATATGTCATAGATCTTCCTAGGTTTCCTGACTGAGTATGTGGTGGGCTGCTAGTGACAGTTCTCTAAACACTCTGGTGACTCTGATTACTCTGATTTCTTAATGCTGATGAAACAATAGGAGGAATAATAGTACTTACTTCAACAATCGACGTAGTTTCTGAAGTTTTTGGCTCTTCCCAGTGAGGTTCTTCAGATTTCCCTTCCAGCAGATTCTGAATGCTCTTCATCTGTCAGATCTTCCTCTTCTCCACTATAGAAACCCTTGTCCCCGTAGTTCTTTTTAAACAAGTTCACAAGAGGAACTTCTCTTAACGCTCTCCCACTGTGTGTATGTCCAGCCTCTGTGTCACTGTCATTGTCTGAGTTCTTGAACATTAGCCTTTTTCAATACAACCAACTACTGTATCTTCAATATGTTCTTCTCATGCAATAGAATCTTGATCTTCAACTTCAATAAGTGTAAAAATTTTCCTCGGGGTCCCTTAAATAAATACCTCTCGACATCGCTATATGACTCTACTCTGTCAACAACAAACTCGGTGATGTACCCTCCAATGGTGCTATCAAACCAGTGATCTATTGCTCTTAACACGGCATTATCAACTCTCTTTATCTTCTTGATCAGCGCTGACATCCAAACCACAGGTGGCCTACAGATGATCTCAAATTGGGTGTCTAGTAACTTAGCTAGCCACTCGTATAATTCTTGATGAATTTCTCCAAAGAAAATGTTGTGTATATCAGTAAAGATATATATTCCTAACCAATCCTCTGTAATAATATTAGGGTTCTTGTTCTGGGCTTCAGTGAAGTCCTTTTATTGATCTTCTATCCACTTATGAATCTCTTTCTTCAATGGAAACCACCTTGACATTCCCTCAAGAAGATTTGTGTCCCAACAATGGAACCATTTGTTGGTACAGAGGCAGACCCAGGTTTCAGCTCCAAGAGCGCACCAACAACCCCTAACTACTGGTCCTTTTGGAAACACCTACGAGGCATATGCAGTCTCACCCAAAGTAGCTATGGGGGGTTGTAGGACATAGATGTCTACAACCAAAGCTAATCTGAAAGTGATAAAGGCTTGTATTCTTGAAAATATTTGCAAGTTTTATTTTAGTGTTCTTATGCAAAAGGATCAATTTGCAAACACAAATTTTTATAGAAATTACACATTCAAGATGCAATAATAATCAGCAAAAAATAGTTAACAGTAAACACATAACACAACAAATGATAAAGGAGTTCACCCCTCTCTTGGGCTACGTCTCCTAGTCCAACTTCTAATGGATCTTTTATATTATTTACTCAAAGTGATAAAATATGTTCTTTACATTTCTCAAAATTCCAATTAGATGGCTCCAATGGCTTCAGAACATCCAAAAACCCCTAGCTGGGATTTTTTGGCACCTGATTTGGCCAAAAATTGAAGAAGATAGGCTTCCTGGAAGTTCCCCTTCAAACTTGTTGTCTCTAGATCGGCAAATTGCACCTCTGTGTGTCCAACCTAGTCCCCGCACTCATTTTTGTGCTAAAACCTAGCACCAATCACATAACTGAAAAACCATGTGCAACTGTAGAATGGTTAGGGAACCTAGCCCCTAACCTCCAAACCATTGGGCGTATGGCCATGTGACCATGCATAAAAAAAAAGGCTAAGTTTAAACCCCAAGTCATATGGTTAAACACCATGTGTCCAGGAACGTGGGCTTTTAAATTGTTTGAAACATGTGCCTACAGTTGTGGTTGTATGGAATTTGCATGTGACTGGGGGTCGAGGCTTAGCCCTGGCCCGGACCACGCCCAAACTAAAACAATGCAAATTCAAATATATTTGTAACCATATATATGTTAAGAACTAATGGTGGGCGCATTGGTTGGGCGGCCCTTCCCAAAGCTCTACCCCTGCTTGGAGGTCGCGGGGTCGAGTCCTGTAGACTCCACAAATTTTAACCATTGACCTGGTGACACGTGGCAGCCCTTGCTTGGGCCATGTGTCACCAATCCATTCGCCACAAATATGCCACGTGTCAAACGCTAATTCGTCCACATGACTGCCACCCAACACCTGCCACATGTCGTACGGCCCTGCCAACTCAGCATTTGCCACATGTCATATGGCCCTACCAACTCAGCATCTGCCACGTGTCGTATGGCCCTGCCAACTCAGCATCTGTATGGACTGTACGGACTGTACTGTCAGCACACATTTTTTTGCCTGTTTGACAATTTGAACAGAAGGCGATATCTCACTCATCTGATGTCTGTTTGAACCCATTCGAGTTGCATTGGGTTCATGACGATGAGGCCTATGCACCCGTTCGATTTGAAGCGATTATGAGCACTTTGAATTTTGAGCAAAATTTGATCCCTTGGATCACACCTCCCCATTGGAAATATTTTGGACCTCCAAAAGTCTACTTTCAGTCTATCTGAAGATGAGGGTATAGTTCCCTCACCTTCCCAATCTCAATCCACTTGCATTTCCTTGGATTTGTTCCTTTAATACCAATTCGAAGATATTCCACATTTCCCCGTTTTGAAGTTCTCATTCCACTGTCAAGGATTGTGTCTTCATGCAGTTTTGTAAGATATTCTGGGGAGAAATCATCTATAGAAGGAATCTGAACATGCTCTCCTTGATCATCAATCAAAAGAGGCTCATACAATTTCAAATTCTCAACATTAACAACTGCATACATTTGCATATAAGGAGGTAAATCCAAACAGAAGGCATTGTTACCAATCTTGTCAAGAATCTTGAAAGAACAATATCTAATTGGTTTCATTTTTTTACCTTC
>SNQJ01S0098681.1:62449-81732 GCA_010110895.2 Picea sitchensis | reverse complement strand
TTATAAACAAGCATTGCAGAGATATTTTATCAGCCTTATGGTTGTAGCTAATTTTTTCTACAACATAAAATTTAAACCCACAAAAACAATCAAGTAAACCACTCAAAAAATGTGTTGAGACTCGTAGATTATAGGGGCAATTTATTAGCAACTTTTTACAGTTGAAAAGTAAGTTATAATCAAAGTAGAGAGATATTTTGTTGCAACCCTAACGGCTGTAGATTTTATTTAGTTATATCTCTAAGAAGACCAAGAAAAAATATACACCCTAGAGGATTTAGAAACCTCAAAGCATCAAGAAAATATTACAACATGCACAATACCAACATCTCTTTAAATCATGTTTACCAATGCAAACAATTTATTTCTCCAATGCAAAATTTAGATTATTTCCTCTAAAATTTGGGTGAATGGAGTCTTGAAAGAAATGAGTTAGATTAACAAAATCCCTAGGGGTTTAAACCCTCTTACTCCCTAGGGAATGCAAATCAAACTAAGGTAAATATATGAGGGTTCACACCCTTGTACTACTCCTAGAAACCTTACAATAAATGACTTATAAAATAGAAAATGAAATGAAACCTGATGGAGGGTGTATGTACTTATACTCCTCCCAGGGTTTCTAGCAACAATAATCATGAAACAAGCAAGAATACATAACAATTGCAGATTTTCCTTACCAATTTAAAGATACATGGACGATCAAAACATAGTTTACCAAGAAATGACCATTCATAAGCAAGCGAAAAAGTCTCCAAGTTGTGTGCACCACCTTAGATAAAACAATTCACCAATAGATATCACCAAAAATCATTTGCACAAGAGAGAGATACCAAATTACCCAAGTAGGGAGCAAATTTCGGCCACTAGTATTCTCACAGAGGAGAACTATGGTCAAAATGAGATGAAATGATTCTTATTTATACAAACACTCCTAAAAGTGTTTGTCCACTTAATTTTAGGGTAAATCACAAAGTAAGGGATCAATAACCCTTACTTTTCCCATTTACAATTTTAAATTTGACTTTACACATAAGAAACCCTAAAATAAACATGATGTCACCCTTCCAGGGTAATTATTTGGAATCAATAAAAGTAAATTGGAATTGAAAATGAGACATTGGGCCTCCAAGGCCTTCTCCTAAAGCACCATGTTCTTATTTTTAAGTCAAGGTACTCTTCTCCATCAAAAGATGCAAGTGTCAACCAACATCAAGGTGAATTTGAGGAGATCTTATGACAACCTACATGGAAAAGTCCTATGGTGGACTTAAGTATATATGGATGCAATCGTGGAGATGGATTGAGGAATATTCCTAACTCTTTGATGAGGTGCATTGGAAAGGTTTCTATGGTGGTGGGCAGTGAAGTTTGGACATGTCAAGTTTAGAGGATTCACAAGGTTCTTGGTGTTTGGTTCCTTAGCAAACCTTGTTGAGTCAGGTGGTGAATTGACCAGTCATGACGACTGTTGGACAGACATTTTGGATACAATTTTGAGGAAAATCCCAAGTATGGAGGTGGTGTGCAGAAGAAGAAGAATAAATAAGAGAAGGTAGGAGCAAAGTGTGCAGTAAATGCACATTCAAGATTGAAATGCGTAATAAAAGTATACTTAGCAAAGAATAAAGAAGGAGAATAAAAAAGGAGAATAGAGAAGGTGTAAAGGAAGGACAACAATTCAACATGCAAAAGTAGAGAGACCTGCAAAAGAATAAAGACCAGCAGTCAGGAAGGAAAATGTAGCATGCATATGCAAAAGCAGGAAAACGCTTGGTTGAGAAATGAGTCAACCTAAGTTTTAATGGGTTAGAATGAGCTGTAATTGGGTTTTGGGATTAAGAAAGTAGGGTTTTGAGCCCTAGAATCCATGTATAAATATGTAATGGTTCGGGTATAATAGGTTGTTTTCATTGCTACTCGTAGTTGAAACTGAGCAAGGAGAGTAAGAGAATAGATTGAGAATGAAAGAATCTATCTCAGATTGTTTAGGGAGAAGTTGCAGAGCGAGGCTTGCACTGAAGAGAGGCTAGGAAATATGGAGAGAGAGATAGCATGATATATCTATTGTAAGCACAATGTGAAAGTGTGATATGATTACATAAATAATAATAAAGAATCCAACCATTGTGGACGCAACCTAAGGTTAGGTGAACCACATTAATTACTCTGTCTTTTTTCATTTTTATGCAATTGATCATGAATGTTCTCTTTATGCATTTTAGACTAGATCTCTTTATTATATGACCACTGCACAATAGTTATGAATGTTACCATAAATGGTTTATGTTGCAATCTGTAGTGTAATGGTACTATATAACTGAATTCACTAAGCAACCAAGGAAGAATAAATACATGATAATGTGCAAAAAACAAATAAGTAAGAATGAATAAGATGGTCACCTCCCATCCCCTCACTATTGTAGAAACTTGTTTCTTGTAGCCCCAATAGATGCCTCAGGCGAGACTTCACTTCCATGCAGGTGATGTCGAAAGGGCTATTATCTGAAGGGTTTTGTTGGTTAGATAACTTGAACCTAGGGTCTTATAAATGTGTTCCAACAAAATGTTATGTTGTCGGGACCCAGAATCTATGATTGAGGGGATGTTTTATGGAACAACTAAAAAAGAGATATTAGAATGGATAGAAGGGAAGGAATGCAAATTTTCTCAAAAAAGGAATAGAAAACCTTGGATGAGAAATGATCAATAGATGCAAATGTATGTGTACACAAAAGTACATTAGATTTTATTTGGATAATTTCCGATTATTTTGACTAAGTGGTTGGAAAGATGAGTGGAGAATACTGGAAGTTATCAAACCGAAACATTGAGGAAATGGACTCCAATGTTGTTAAGAAAATTGATCTCTGTAAGTAATAAGAATTCCCGCGCAGATGATTTCTGGTTGGATAGTATATGGGAGGATATAATACATAATTTACAGTGGATTGTACCCAGTCATACGATGTTGCAGAGAGGGATTTCCTTAAAGGTCCAAATGAAAGGTTCATGAAATCATTGGGTACATGGATAAAGATTTTGTTGTCCAACAAGTGTGTGGTTAAAATGGAGTTTGATTGCTAAGGGGATGTGGGGACATAGGGGAACCAGGGGATGACAAGCGGATAGTATAAAGGTAGGAAATAATGAAGGAATAAATGGAGAAGGAAGGGAGGGAATGAGGATGAAAATAACCAAAGAGGTTGTGTCAGAAGAAGAAGACAAGTTTAGAGTATTGTACAGTGGAAGAAGGTACAATAGGTGAAAGACTGGGGTTGAGAAAGGAGAGTCGCATAATGAGCTTGATGGAGGAGGACCCTATGCAATTTTCCAGATCGTAGAAATATCGTACATAGAACGAGAGGAAGAGAATTATTAATTCAGTCCTATAATAGAAGAGTCAGTAAGTCCTACTCAGACTGGTTCATGTGTCAATTCCACGACCCCTTGTGCGTCACCTAGATCAGGAATAACATTCGAGGATTTGTCAAAAGCATTTATATTTAGGAAGGAAATCCATAGTAGCAACAATTAGATCAATGGAAGCAGTGCAATGATTCCAATTAAACCAACATCATCTAGGGGAGGGACTAGACAAAATAACATGGCATGGTTAGACAATGCATTGGGACTTCCTAAGTTCTAGGGAGTTGCATCGGAGGACCCAGAATAATATTCATTATTCTGGGATTCAATGTGGGCTACAAAGAACGTACAAAATGATGTTGTAAAGATAGCGTAGTTGGAAACAACCTTTAGAGGCCATGCACTAGTCTGGTACATGAAACTGTAGAGTACCACACCTACAGGACAAGCAATGACTTTAGCATAAATTATACAATAATTGTTGAAAGAATTCAAGAAAACAAAATCTAAATCATAGTACATTACCAATCTAAAGGAAATCAAATAGGTACAGAATGAGTAATTATTAGAATTTGATAAGATATTCAAGGATTTGATGGGTAGGTTAACATTTCAAATTCTCAATCAACAAAATAGGGAATGGTTTATTACGGGACTCTTACCACACATTCGCGGTCCACTGATACAACAAAAGGTTGCATCGCAGTCTAAAGCACTGGAGATTGCAATGAAATTGGAAGCATCCCCTATAGGAGATAGTGGATGGATGGTGCAAGTACAAATGTAGTTAGCTGCCTTGAAAAATCAATTGGGAGAGCTTACAAAAAGGAAGGGGAAGCAGGAACAAATCTGGTGTACCAAGTGTAGAAATGAAGGCCACCACAAGGACAAATGACAAGAATTTGCACATTATTTGGTGACTGGAGAACTGAATCGATTACCACTAGGGGGATCTTGTGAAATATGTAAGAAATGGGGACATCATTTGACTGAGTGTTCATTACTACAAAAATATCAAAGTACGCCAAGGAACTTATTTTTCATCTTCTACAAGTCAGTCGGCCAAAAAAATAATGATTGTTTCACATTCGATTTAATGGGAGAGTGTACGTTAGATATCTATAGGATTCATTAAGATAATGTTGCAACAAAAGGAGGTGGTCCATAATATAATAATCAGAGAAGATTTAATCAAGGAAACAAAGGAAATTTTTGCAGAGGTTGAGGCAGAGAAAATTTTGGCAAAGGATATAGAGGGTCTATAATATGCTACAATCGTAATCAACCATGAAACTTAGCTCATGACTTCCTGAATCCATGTACATCCTGCACATACTATAGAGAATTGAACAATGAGACATAAGACTGTCCTCAAATACCCCTAAAGTGGAAAGAAAGAGGGAATAAAAACCATAACCCAAATCACAATGTACAGAATATATAAGCCAAAAAATGTAATCAAGGACCTAAAAGAGTAGTTGTTACGTGTGGAGGAACTAGAGCAGGCATTGATGCAATGAATGGAGGGAAGTAGGCTGAGAAATGGGTAAGGAAATTAGCACGAACTATGCCAACATTCAACCCTAAGTAAGAAAAAGGATACATATCAGAGGGAAAGAAAAGAGATACTCGGACCAGATTGGGCAGCATCAACATCATCTGTGCCATCTATCTATGATTGTACCATGCTAGAGAATCCACTAGGGAAGGTAAGTACTTTAAGAGAAGTTCTTAGAAGCTGTGCATAATTTGTGAATGTTGAAACTATGTTGATTGCATTATGTGGAATGATTGATCATTGTGTGCAAGAAAGGGAAATCCATATCACATAGAGGGTAGTGAATCAGTTACTACGAAGAGAGAGGAGCAAGGGAGAATTTAGATTAAGTGTGTATATTGGGGAATATTATGTGGATAATGTTATATTTGACTTAGGGTTTGATGTGTATGTAGTACCAAAGTAGACCTCGGAAATGATGGGGAAACCCAAGTTGATTTTGTCTCCTATTTAGTTAATGTTGGAAACCCAACACAAGATAGTCTTGATTGGTTGACTGACAGGAGCACCTAGAGTGTGCAGTGTAACATACTTTGAATTAATTGAGATGGCGGATGATAGTCAACAATATCCAACACTAATGGGACTTGAATGTGCATTTTATAATCAATCGATCATTAATCATAAGAGGAGGTAAATGCATTTTGAGGTAGGATACTTGAAGGTTATTGCACCATTGGACCCAAGAGAAGGAAACAAGTACATAGAGACAACAAGAGGAAATGAAATTGACAAATTGTATAACATGACTATGTGGATGGATGATTATGTTAACCGCACTAAAAATTGTACACTAAGTTGGGGAAGTATTAGTTCATGTGCATCAGATTCATAGGAAGGTCTTGAAAATTGGTAGTAAAGGATGCATGAACTATCAACTAGATGATGTTCATGCATAACTTGATCATTATGAAGGATTGGAATAGAGTTATGTGATCCACCAAGGTATGATGCATTGAATTATATTAGTTTCTTTGTAATTGAGTTTGAGTCATAGGTACCCAAACAACAAAGATTGTTGGAACTATTATCCCCTATCCTAGGGATAACTAAGGAGATCACGTCTCGAGGCCCACAATTCCTAGACATGGATTGTCGAGAGCCGGATGACTTGAGCATGGCTCTGGAGAGCCCATCTGTTCTTTAGTGCATCCCATCTATCAGCAACAACAACATCCATCCCACCAGCCTGGTTCTGAAGTAGAAGTAAGTCTTTCCCCATGAGGTAATGAGTCTGGGTATCATGGTATGTGTCACTCTAATTATTGAATAAATTAAGTATGTTTCATTGAATTCTCCTTCATTTCATAACGTTTGCTTGGAAATTATGAATTTTAACTTGTTCATACCTGGGAGGGTGACATAATTCCCTAGCAAGTTGATCCCCTTTTAGGATGAGTTGCCACTAGGTGGTTCTATGAAAGGTCATCATCCATTCCCTCCATACTTACCAATTTCCATAATTATTCCTCTCATCCTCCCCCACCTTGGTTTGGGCATTGTGTTTTCCACACTAGGAAGGGTTGTACCTTTCCTTGTGGGAAGAAGGGGATAAAGGCCTAGAGGGTAAAGGTAGTTAGAAAGAGTTAAGAGCCAAATATGAAACCTTTGAGATGCTTCACCTAAGGATTCCTGAGAAATAAATAAAAGGCTTCTCATTAGGAAAAGGGAACCCATAAGATAAACCAAAACTCAAGGTACTAGTTGGTGGATGGGAGGTCTCATCATGAGCTGACCTATTAGGACCATGGGCATGTAGCGGTATGACACTACCATCTATCTAGTCACCAAACGAGGGTAGTGGCTCTTGGTGGCATAGCCAAGAGAAATGGGATATCATCACGAGGGAACCTTGTCGTCTTCATAAAATGCTTGTGGGTAATGTTGTCACCTCTGGTCAGCAATCCAGGACAATGTCCCCCATCTCTTCCCTTGAAAATAAAAAAAGACCAAAAGAAATAAAACTAAGAAAAAAAGGCATTGAATGGGCTATGAAACAATGGCATCCATGATAAGGTGAATCTCACCATCTACAAAGGAACCCATAGGAAATACCTACATTTCCCTGTTATCACTGCACCCTGTGCCCAAAAATTTCCCCTATGCCACTTCACACTCCCTTACATGACCTAGATTGGTCCTCACTTGGGAAACAACCCAAACTTAAGGAGGATTATCCCAATAGGACATCCTGAGACCCTCACCAAACCTGACTTGTTAAATTGCATAATGTATTTGAGCATTTGTTTGGGTAAAGGGGGGATTGATGCACATGTTTGGGTACTTTGATTATTAGATGTGATTGACATTGTTATGATCCATGTGACTTATGAACCCATGGAGGGAGTACTTTTTGTTGATGCGTGACTTTTCCCAGTGGATAGGTACATATGGTGGAATGATTAACTCAGACCTCCATGGGGCTAAAATCCCATAGATGGATGTTGTGACCCCACTAGGGGGAGAGAAAAACCATAAGCTTGCACCAGGAAGAAAGAAGGATGTTGCATCAAGGACAGTTTAAGAGACCTAGACCCAAGGGGTTCTTTCCTTTACACCTGAACGTTGAACCCTGAGAGAACATGACATCATCATTATGACCTTGGCATCATCTAGAGTTAGGGTTTGCACTTATGAGCGCAGTTGTGTGCTAGTTGGTACGTGTGGCAGCATTCAAATCCTTTAGAGGATAAATGTTCTGCATTTGAGTCCTATTGTTCCACCCTAAGGGCCTAACGTCACCTAACGGGCATGACATCACCCTTGAAGATGAAATTAGGGTTTAATTAATGTCATTTATGTAAAAACTAGATTTTAAATGTAATTTGGCCGTTTTGTCCTTTTTATGACATAATTTTAATTAAATTTCATTGATATTGTATAAATAAGAGAGAAAACTCTCATTTTTATGAACATTGACACATCACACAAGTGTGTGGTCTGAAATTTGGCCCTCTTTAAGGGTTATTGGTTGAACTAAGTGGTGCACAATTTCTTGGAGGGGAAAATCTTGGTGTATTTTGGCTATTTTTCATTGTGGAGGATCTTAAACTAGGGTTTGGCTTGATTATTCTTGGTGAAGTAAGAAAACAATATGCAATTTGTTTATGTCATTGAATACTTATGGTAAATTTTACTTGGTTCATGTTATAGATTATGAAATTGCTTGCTTAAAACCCTAGGAAAGAAACATAAGTTGTTATATTTCTCCCTATAGTTTTCCACTTGTTTAATTTCCTTAAAAAGAACCTTGTTTAGAAGTATCTACTAGAGCCCTAAATGATAGCACTCTAGTAGACCTACTCTAAATTTCCTATTGCTTATATTATTTCAAAATTGTCTAAGGAAAGAGAAACCACTAGGGCCTAAGTCTTCTTACTTTCTAGCTGATTTTCTCTTAGGACTTGGATGTGCGAGGCCTTGGGTTACCAACATCTCCTCCATCCATTCCATATCCTTTGGCTAAGTACTATCATTGCTATTTTTCTCTAATATTTGTTTCTGCTATTGTTGACTCCATACACTGTGAAAGGCACTATTCCATTCACTATAGTGATTGATTGATCAAAACAACTCTCAAACTATCTTCCTTGAAATATTTACTAACTTCTACTAACCTTAGACTATACTAATCCACTAAAAAAATTGTTGTTGTTGAAAAATATTGCTACAACAATCTTATAGCAGAAAATTCATCTCCAAAAGTGACATTAAAAGTTGATTAGACATTGCCAATTTTGCTTGTGACAAGTAGTTATCATTCTGCCAATTCAAAGATATATTTTTGTGTCTTCTTCAAGAACTTTTAAAGCATAATTATTGTGGTTGTTGAAAATTACTTATTGTTGTTGTAAATAATTCATTTGCTACAATTTTATATCAGCTTACTTATTTTTTAGAAGTTCATGGTCTTGTGAAGAACTAACATCATCTGGTACCTTGAAATTGCACTATTTTCTATTTTGTTGTCTTGTTCTGGGAAGGTAAACATTATTTACCCTTTTGCTTCATATCTATAAAACACAAAGAGCTTCTGACTTGAGTGACCTATGAGAGGGGGGACTTTCTTATATTTTTTACCTTACCCTTCTCAAACCCTCAGGTCAGTAGCGATGTCTCCCTTGGGGTACTGTGACACACTGTAAATAGAAAGGCATTTCTTATTAAGGTGATAGTAATAGGTTACTCCCAGCTACACCAATATTGCATCCACTTTCCTTGGGCTTTGGAAAAGTACAAATTGTGAGATAACAGGAACTAGATGTTGTTTTGAAAGCTACTCCAACTAGATGGTGGGTTGCACATAAAGAGGGGATGGAACACTGGTTGCAGTGTCGAAGACTAATGCAAGTGAGATTTGGTATCAATTTCGAGAATATTGCACAAATTTATACAGGAATAAATGAACTAAAAAATCATGTTGAGCAGTGCAGAACTATATGGAGTTTAGTACCAAAGGAAGAATGGATGCACAAGCTTGTACATCCACTAGATACAATTCTGAAGAATGGGTACCTAGAGATGGAAATTTGCAGAGAAACAACAAGATGGGATGAGTTGGTTCAAAGGTTCAAGGTAGATTTTACTTTTAAACATGAATCTCCACTAATATATGCATTGTTACAGGTCATTTGAGCCAAGACTTCTTAGAAGAAGGTTTGATGGAGGTGGTACCAATGTGGAGTGTGCACATAGTTTCTATGATTGTCCATGAATTACTTGAGTGCTAAAATGTCGCGAAATAAGAACAGGATGAGGAAGATCCCAGGAATGTGTAGGTATCTAAAACTCAAGGGGAACACATAGTATAAGGGTCTGATCTTGAATCTACTTCATATACACAACCAATAAAGATGCGAAAAGTAAACATTGGGATGACAGAAATTCCAAATTTTGCACAGATAGGAGATTATTGGAATGATAAAATGGTGGAGAATATTGTAGATCTATTGCACAAATATCATGATCTATTCCCAACTACATTCTCATAAATAAGGGGGATAGTTGGGGAATTAGGAAAAGTGAAGATACCTTTAAAACTAGGTGCTAATCCAGGGCGATAGAGACCTTAAAGGCTAAATTTTAAGTATAAAGAGAAGGTGAAAGAAAATATAGGAATATTTTTTGTAGAAGTGAGCATTGATCTAGTGGTACAATAAGAATGGATAAGTCAAATGGTAGTGCAAGATAAGAAAACATGAGGAATCGGGATTTGCATAGATATGATTAAGTTGAATGATGCATGTCTACCTAATCCATTCCCAACACCGTTCAAAGATGAGGTACTAGATAATGTAGGAGGAAAGGAGACTTATTCTTTCATGGATGGATTCTTCAAGTACCATCATATCGAGATTTCGCATGAGGAAAGGTATAAGACTACTTTTGTGACAGAGTGGGGAAGTTATCAGTAAAGAGTGATGCCCTTTGGACTAAAGAATGCACCTCCAATTGTTTTGAGAGTTGTTGATGCATATTTTAAGGAATGTATTCATAAGTTCCTTGAAGTATGCTTAGAATATTGTAATGTGCTTATTCTAATGAAATATCACATAGAAGTACTCAAGTTAATGTTGGATAGGTGTAAATAATGTCATATTCCAGTGAATTTGAAGAAATGTGTTTTTTGTGCACCTTTTGGAATTTTGTTTGGCCTTGTGATCTACAAGCAAAGCTTATTAGTGGATCCTTCCAAGATTGCAATCATTCAGGATTTACAACCACCTACATCAATCAGACAGTTGAGGGAACCTTTGGGTCACACAAGGTATTACAGGAATTTCATCAAAGGATATGCATAGATTACAACACCTATTGAGAAATTGATGAAACAGGAAGCGAAGTTCTAGTGGAACGAGTAATGTCAGAATGATTTGGACACCTTAAAGAAGAAATTAGTGACTGTGGCGATTTCGATCTTTCCATATTGGAACAAGGAATTTCATGTTCATGTAGATGAGTACTCCATATATTTTGGGTGCAATACTATATCAACTAGGGGAAGGAGACATAGATCACCAAATTGCTTTTGCAAGTAGGAAGTTTTCCATAGTAGAAAAAAATTACACCACTACAGAATGAGAAGGATTGGAAATGGTATTTTCACTGTAGAAGTTTAGACATTATTTATTGGGTTCTCATTTTAATATGTATACATACCATTCTACACTAAAATACTTAGTGGACAAGCCATTGTTGGGGGGGGAGAATATGCAGGTGGTTACTCTTGTTTCAAGAATACGATTTTGAGGTTGTTGCGAAACTAGGGAAATTTAATGCAAGACCATATCATTTATTTTTCATACTATCAAGAGAAGATGCAGGGAACCTAGATGACAACTTACTAGATGAATAACTATTTGTAGTCAAAATGTGGACGACTACTTTATAGACATCGTGCAGTTTCTAAGTACAGGAATGGCCCTGTCAGACATGACAGTTACAGAGAATAAATAATTAGTGGTTAAAGTAACATACTATCAGTTGATTGCAGGGAACTTATACAATTTAGGTGCAGATGGAATATTCAGATGATGTGTTTTGGAGCATTAAATGCCTATGAAACTCATAGAAGTTCATGAATGGATTGTAGGAGGACACTAGGAAGGTAAAGAAACTGCATAAAATATTTTGTGTGAAGAAATATAGTGGCCCACACCTCATAAGGATTATAAATAATATTGTCATGCATGCGATGTTTTCCAAAGGGAGGGAAATCCATCCAGGAGGGATGAGATATATTTAAACCCATAGGTTACATTACAAGTGTTTGATAAATGGGAAAAAGAATTGGTTGGACCAATCAACCCATCAATAAGAAAATAAAGAGCTAGGTACATAATCATTGCAACAAAATATTTGACCAGATGGGAAGAAGCAACACCAATCACAGACTACATCACAAAGACTGTTGCATGGTTTCTATTGGATATTGTAGTCACATAATTTGGATGTCCACGCATATTACTCATTGATCAAGGAACACACTTCCTGAATAAGAGAATTGCATAATTTCCTGAAAATTTTCAAATTCATCATCATAAGAGTACTTTTTATAATCATCGGGCCAATGGGATAGTAGAATATTTTAACAAAATTCTGGAGAATTCTTTTACAAAGATCTGCAATGTAGGGAGAGATGATTGGGACTTAAGGGTTCCTTCATTATTATGGGGATACAGGACTACAAGCAAAACTTTGACATGAAAAACACCTTTTGTGTTGGTCTATGGGAAAGAAGTAGTGATACCAATGGATTTTATTATGCCTATCCTACATGTTGCAGAGATTACTAATGTTTTAGACTCTGGCACAGTGGACGATATATTTTCATAGTTGGTACATCTTGAGGAATATCACTTTGTTGTAGGCTTCCATCAACAAGTTCAGAAGGTAAAAGAGAAGGCATGGCATGATAGACACATTAAACAAAAAACATTTCAATTTGGAGACTTATTATTACTTTACAACAGTAAATTTATGCAGCATCTAGGGAAGTTTCAAATGCATTGGTTAGGACCCTATGTAATTCATCATGTGATGGAGGCAGGTGCTACGTAGTTAGAGACCATAAATGGATAAGCCCTGGGAGGCATGGTAAACAGAAGTCAGTTGAAAATCTATAGAGATGGTCAACCATCTACTAATTAATATTATCTATGCAATAACACATGTATCATAGTATTTGTACTATTGTAGGGAGGTAAAACACAGAAAAACAAATAAAAATTGGAAAAAAGAAGAAAAAAAATAAAAAGTTAGAAAATAAGAAGAACTACAAAGATAAACAAGATGGACTATCAAAAATAAAAAGGGAGTATCGCACAAATAACAAAAGAAACAGAAAGGTAGTTAAGTGTGTGCAAACACAAAGCATAATACAAGACCGCTAAGGGCATTAAAGCATGGAATGACAATTAAAAATCCATATATGATCAGATGTATTGGAGATGTATATTCATAAATAGAAGGCATCGCCAAGGATCGCGACAGATTGGAAGATCAAATGAAAAATATGGAGGATTTGACATTAATACCAAAGTAATAAAATTATTGATTGCATATTCTGATGGGATTCGACACTTCTGTTGGGCTCCAAAGCAATTGAACAGCTATTGAAGAATTATAAAATTGTAGAAGGGCCTGGTAAGGAAGGTTATTTTCATTTGATAAGAGTTGTGAGCATACAATATGAACCATATATGAACCACAAACGAACGAGAACCATCATATAACAATGACAAAGAAAAATGGAAACATGCAAGCAAGCAAAAAGACCATTGATTTCACCAATGTTTGAGGAAAAACATGGAGCTTCGGCTTCACAACAAAGATTTTATAGGGAATATATACAACCAATTAAAGACACCATGCCACAAGTTAGAGTAACCATAGATATAAAATACCCATTGGTCATGTTGGAAATACCACCTGGTGTAACTGTTGAAGGGGACATGCTAGGAAAAAATGATACCTTGAAATTTGTAGACCAAAAAATAACATATGAATAGAAGTTTCTCGAGCTAGAACGGGAGAAATATTTTTTCACCAAAATAGTACAAGGGACAAAAACAATCCTTCTTGAACCACATACTTGGGAGACAGGATTAGAGAGATCAGGAATACTGAATCTGTTGGAGATCCCACTTTTTGTCCAAAGTATAGAAATAAAAGCTTGTGTAAAACTGATATTAAGTTGCATAGAAAGAGGAATGTTGTGGCTAGACCCACCAATATCCATTGATACAAAATTAATTGAACATATCGCAGTCTTGTTGAAAGTAGTAGAGCATATGACAACAATGTTCACAAACTAGGCAAGGGAGAAAGCACCATCATAATCTATGAAGGATAAGTTTTACACCTTCATAGGGAAGAGGGCACTAGATGTAACAAGCATAAGTGATGATGTTGTGAAATTTGTGATACAGGTATTGGCATGCAAATTACTAATGAAATTTCGCAAGGATGAAGTGTCAGCCGCAATAATCGCAGCTGTGGAAAAATTTGCAAAGGGGGTCCAAATGAATTGGGCCACATTTTTGGCAAATCAGTTTTTGATAGACTTCATAGAATCCCAAGAGAAAGGAATGAAGTTTCATTATTCCTGGCTTCTCATCCTAATTGCACTAGTTGGATGGAAGGAGCCTCATGATTACCAATGGTTGATAACAACCAAAAGAGGTAATGCAGTTGTGGGATATGCAAACCTATGGAATATGACAAACAAAAGGAGAAAATTAGATTATAATGTTACATTTTATGTCTATTTTGATACAATCAGGCACATAGTAATGCAGACGTTGTGCATCACTGCCCAGATGATAGATACTTACCAGGATATTATGTGATTTAAAGCAAGGATGCACCATATGTACATCCAAGCCAAATGAGACCCTGCGTGCCAATGGCTGCCAACCAGCTACAAATTGACATCATATGTTGTATGCCTCATCGCCAATGATTGGGAGGATGACTTGAAAGTTCCATAGTAGAAAATAGAACACCTGGAAGAAGAAGCAGAACAAGGAAAGGATGAGGGAGAATGATACGAAGGACATGGAAATGGGAAACACAATTGCATATGGAATACACGAGGACCATTAGCAAGAGAAGCGCAACAAAAAGTTCAAAGAGCTGGGGTAAAATGAAAAAGACAAGGGAACGGTTCCGATAGTACCTGCGTGAAAAAATATTAAGGCCCACAAAGTACCTCCTATTTGTAATCTAACGGACGATGACATGTATAGGATCAACTACCAAGTATGAGATGTTGCAGGGGAGGCCATGGAAGAAGCAACATGGAAACAGGATGAACAACACCAGGAGGTGTAGGACCAGTTAATGTCGATACAACAACTATTGGAGATAATTTGGATAGCACAAAAGAAAGGCTTGAGTGAAGGATCGTCAACGAAACCGATTGGGGGAATAAGGAGTACTAATCCATTCCTTTCATAGTTAGCATTTGAGAACAAACTGTTGGAGATCAAGTTAAATGCAGTCGAGTTCTTGATGCTAGAACTGCAAGAAAAAATGAAAACACTAAGTCACCTGAACATATTGGTGTCACAGATTCCTATAGAAGTACTACACAACTTGTAGATAGGTATTATGCATGAGATAATGCTTCACACAAAGATAGCATGCAGAGAATTGATGAAGGTAACAGACGAGAAGGCTTGAGAAAACATAAAGACTCTACCGTCTGTTGAGCGAATGACAACCATTTTGGCACAAAGGTATTCATACAATGAAATCGAAAAGATACGTGACCAATAGAAGATCCTCCAACAAAGTTTGGAACCACTGCAAGACAAAGAATTAAGGAGGATAGGGGAATTAGCAGCTATTCAAGGTAAAGTGAAGTAAGCAACACACAAAATTGAGAAGAAACTTACAACCCTGGTTGCATAGCGTGTAGAGTAGATTTTGCAAACATAGGAAGAATTGGCAAAGGAAGTCACGACAGTAAAGGAAACATTCCAAAATTTCATGGACACATGGAGGAGCGTGATGCAATAAGCTTGAGTGGCTCGGGATGAGCCACAAGTGAGTGTTGGGGGCTTTTTGGATAGAAATTTTGGATACAATTTTGAGGAAAATCCCAAGTATGGAGGAGGTACACAACAATAGAAGAAAGAAGAGAAGGTAGGAGAAGAGTGTGCAGTAAATGCACATTCAGGATCAAAGTGTGCAGTAAAAGTATAATTAGCATAGGATAAAGTAGGAGAATAAAAGAAAAGAATAAATAAAGATAAGAAATTGGGCGAAAGGGAAGGACAACAATTTGACATAAAAAAGTACAGAGATGCACAAAAGTAGGAAGACCATCAGTCAAGAAGGAAAAATAATCACGTAGATGCAAAACTAGGAAAAAGCATGGTCAAACAACGAGTCAACCTAAGTTGTAATGACTCAAAATGATTTGTAATTGGGTTTTGGGGTTAAGAAAGTAGGGTTTTGAGCCCTAGAATCCATGTATAAATATCTAATGGGTTGGGTAGAATAGGTTTTTTTCGTTGTTAATCATGGTTGACATCGAGTGAGAAAAGTGAGAGAATAGGCTGAGAATGAAAGAGTCTATGTATGATTCTTTAGGGAGAGGTTGTAGAGAGAGGCTTGCACTGCAGAGCGGCTAGGAAAGATGGAGAGAGAGATAACATGATATATCTATTGTAAGCGCAGTGTGAAAGCCTGATAATATTACAGAAAGAATAATGAAGAAGTGATTCATTGTGGACGTAGACCAAATTTGGTTGAACCACGTTAATTACTATGTTTTTTTTCCTTTTTATGTGATTGATACTGAATGTTCTCTTTATGCATGTTAGACTAGATCTGTTTATTATATGACCACTATGCAGTAGTTATGAATGTTACAGTAAATGGTTTATGTTGCAATTTGTAGTATAATGGTACTATATAATTGAATTCACTAAGTAACCAAGGAAGAAAAAATACAAGATAATGCGCACATAACAGATAAGTAAGAATGAAAGATATAACTCAAACCTAGGGTCTTATAACTATGTTACAAGAAAAGCAATGGAAAAAATTGAACACTTGAAATAGGAGAAAGGAAGTTTTGTCCTAAAAGACAGATGGAGTCAATAGAGAAGTAGACTAATAATTATGGACATTCAACCTGGATGGGAAGAATGAAGACCAAGTGACTTGAGTGGTGTTTTATCTCCTTTTGTATGGGAAATTGGATGAGGCAAAGCATACCTTGGTGACTAGTGGATGATTGTACGATGTCTCATAGATCTAGTGGAGGTCATTGGTTGGAGTTGGCATAAATATTCATGTGAATGTGCTTAAGGTATGGAAGTTATTTGAGGTGAATCATTCTACTTGGAGCACTTTGGACATTTTTGGGGTAGGATTGAGGAGTGTAGGCATGTTGGCCACAATCATAGCAAGTGTTGAGTTGTTTTGAGGTAACTTTACGAAAGGAGGTGAGTTGGGGACTTTCCTTCATTTGGAGGATTGTGCAGATAGGCAGATTGGAGAATGAAGAGATTACTTTTGGCATGGGAATTTTTTGTAAGGGCTACTTGACTCTGTCGACTAGACCCAACTTAAAACTAAGAGTTAGTCGGTCGACTGTCGAAGTTGAAAGTATAAGTCGATCAAGAATTTTTTTAACCGACTGACCCAGGAAGTTATGTAGTTACAACTACCTGGTAACTAAATATGTAGGTATAAATAGACAAGTATGTATAAAAAAGAAGAGATTGTGTTGTATTGAGTGATCTATCTAATAAAGAGTGTTCTTTGGGATTCCACTACTTTGTGTATGTCTTTGTCTATATGTATGTATATGTGAATATATGATTCCTTATGTATTGAACTACTGGTAACACTCCCTTACTTTTCCTTAGATTACAACATTGGTTCAGTTGTCAGTAATTCTGAACCTGGGCATGCATATTTTCACATAGATGATAAATATACAAGTTATATGTGAATGGTGGGAGTGAAAAATTGAAAATTACATTAAGAACTATGCAAGAAGAAACAACCTAATGCTAGCATAAGCACGTTCACAATTTTTCTTGGAGACCCGTGGAAGATTTCTAGAAACTATCTAGGAAACCTTGCTCGAGTACATCAACAAATCTGGTAATGTGTAATTTGACGCCTAACAAAATATTAACCCTAAATATTAGAAATGGGGGTCGAATGAATCTGCATGAGTGGGTTGAAAGAATCATCAAAGATTACATAATAGAACAAGATATTTAGGATTGAAAATCCCCTAATACAATAAAAGACAAATTCTACATAGATATACAGGACGGATTCCTATGCACAATTATGAGACTGCTTCATAATTTTTTGCTCGAAAAAGTCATAGGAGAAAGTGTGTAATTCTGACCTTGACTTGGTACACCACCACAAAATAGCCACTAGGAAGAGAGAGACGAAAAATGGGACAAATTTCTATAAGAAAAGGGAAAATATACAAAATAAGTGTGGGACTTTGTCTTGAGTAAATAAACATGGCCATATTCACCTACTTTGAGTAAGTCCCGACAACATTCTGGGGTCAGATAATCCATGGCATGCCATAAGAAAAGAGCATACTAGTGTTTGATTGACTAAATCATAAATTTCTTCAAGAGGGAAAACAATTTACAAACAAACGTCCAACTTCCAAAAATTGGAGCAAGACAAGAGACACAATAAAAGAGAGGATATTTGTAACATGTGGACCAACTGAAAGTTGAATAGAAAAATGGTTGGAGGAGGTCATCTTGACAGAGCATGTGAGTACTCTAAGTCTGAAATAAATTGACCAGAGATGGAAATAAAAATTCACAGTGATCCCCAACAAAAGTCACAAAGCATAATTGATAGAGGCTTTCATTGGCACCCATCAAGTCGAAAACCAAACTGAAAGCATGGATTATGAAGAGTCAAGACTAGTGATATGATCTCCTCCTATTCAAGCAACCAACCCTCGAATTAGAGAATTCCTTCAACATAGACTTTAGATCAATGAATAGTATTCAATATTATGGTATAGAACCGACGAGCATGGAAACTTACGCGAAACATTGATTATCGAGCTAGAAAGAATTGAAATTGATACAATTCTCATTCACATCAAGGATCTCACGGAGTCGTCCCCCTGCCAAATCTTATATAAAGAGAATTTTTTTTAATATATTATATTTGTGAACCAACACGTCTCATAGAATGACGTCTCATTGAATATAAATACCAAAGTTTTCAGACTAAAAACATAACTTATCAAGAAAGCATGAATCAATTACTCCTCGAATAAAATCTGTTTGAAGAATGACTGACAAAAAAGTCAGTAGAGGAAAAACCAAATAAGAATATCGCATCCCAGTTGAAAATCATGATAAGTCAAGGATAACAAAAATATAGTGTTCTTAAAGAAACCATGGGACTCAATAATATTCCCCTTTATAAAGGAGATGAAGACCCAAGAAGACATTGGGTTGTATGAGAAAAATTATGGGATGCAACAAACATATCAGATGAAAATAAGAAGATGGAACAATTCAGTGCTGCTCTTTTACACCGTGCTCTAACATGGTTCATGAATTTCACAGAAAATCAAATTCGATCAAAATAAAAAATAAAGGGCAACTTCTTATCAATTTTCAAGGTCCAAGATGTTGTTAATGTTTATGCCATTATTATAGTTCTTTGCATTTCATTAGATAAGAGCATAGTAAGAACAATATCACTGAGAAATACACATTCACAAGAGACACAACATTTATCCTGGGAAACCCTCTAGGGGAAGAAAACCCAACAAAAACTTCCTTATCATAAATAACTTATACAATGTTCAAGAGATAACTCAAACCAATAC
>SNQJ01S0098681.1:51071-62439 GCA_010110895.2 Picea sitchensis | reverse complement strand
GAACAAGATCACTGAGAAATACACATTCACAAGAGACACAACATTTATCCTGGGAAACCCTCTAGGGGAATAAAACCCAACAAAAACTTCCTTATCATAAATAACTTATACAATGTTCAAGAGATAACTCAAACCAATACAGAATGTCCTCCCCAAGAGATGCACCACTCTTCTTCTCCTCTCTCCAAATTGTAATTGCAGCTTGCCTCATAAGATAATGAGCAAGTGAGTTGTGTGTTAGAAGTGAGGCGCTAGCCTCTTATTTATATCAATCTGGCACGTGTGAAAGGTCACCATCTGGCAGGGCCAACCTCTCACTCTGGGTGGGTAAACCCACCTTTAATTAATTTTGGGTCTTCCATTATAACTGTTGGGGCCGACTTCTTATTTTGCACTTTGTAATTGTCCGATGACCAATCCACAAAAGGGGATTTGGTCCTTATACAATTACCGACATGATTAATCCTCAATGGGGATTAATCCAATAACAATAACAATAATAATGATATGATTAATCCACAATGGGGATTTAATCCAATAATAAAATAATAATAAGAATGCTCTTCGCAGTTACATTATTTCAACAGATGTTACACACTTTTCCACACAAAATATGAAAGAAATAAATCAACGACCAGGCGATTCAGTCCAGAAATATGAAAAAATATTCAAATATCTACTTAGCCAAATACCATTGACAATTTATTAAATTATACAATCTATCACACCGAAGCAACCACTAATAATAATGACTACATGAGGAGAATTGATTATTATGGTCGAGGTGTTCGAGGTCGAGCTAGATTGCAAGGTTGAGGAAGACCTTACTGCTACAATTGTTGGAAATAAGACCAGTTTAGCCTCAACTTCCCAATAATATATCAAATCAGCTTGAAATTTTGTAACATTTGTGGCATTGGAGATCATTCATTAGAAAAATGTTGAATAGTTCTTGATAAAGTCATGACCAAAAATAACATAAACCTCATACATGTAGTATCCAAAGAAGTGTTAAATTCAAAGAACTTGAATGTCTTCACTATATCAGGTTCAGGACGGGATAATATCCCCTTACATGATCGATATACATGGAATCCTAGTCATTTTACAAACCGATATAAAGAAGAACAAATTATGAGGGAATCATTGAAATTATTCAGAAATTCTAACCAAGACCAACCAAATAGAGGAAGAAAAAATGAAGACATTGTACAAGAATTAGTACATCTCTTACAAGAAAAGCATTAAGTCATTCTATTTCTAGATCTTATTAATATACTAAGAGATTATAAAGAAGGAAAAATTGTTGGACAACTGAGAGGGGGGAGGGGGTGAATCAGTTGTTACTGTGCTTAAACAATTATGTTTATTTTAAATTCTGTGTAGACCACTTAATGACAATGACAATAATGTAGGGAAGTAAGAAATAGAACATTCAACATCATTGTCACATATGAAATATAAAGAGACAGATATTTCCTGAGGAAACCCATAAAGGGTAAAAACCTCTTCTTTTTTATATGATAAGTAATCTTTACATTCTTTACATTATCATACATATGAGTACCCACTCATAATGAGGCTACAACCTCTTTTTTTCAAGATGCTACTTGTTGAGATCACCAACTCTATGGATTCTCTAGCACCAACTAGAAGGAAGCACCAACTCCCTGTTTGTCTAGCACCAACTAGAAGGAAGCACCAACTCCCTGGTTTCTCTAGCACCAACTAGAAGGAAGCACCAACTCCCTGGTTTCTTTAGCATCAACTAGAAGGAAGATACAACTCCCTGTGTTCAAGCACCCACTTGAACCTCTGAGGACAATGGTCCTCCCTAGCACCTCCCAACGACCTTGAAATATAAAGTTTTCTATATATAAGTTTATCACAGTGACACAATATTTATCACTGGCTTACCAGGCTTATCACTGTTTTGCTATGCTGATCAATTCTCCTGTATCAGTGTCTCTCTGTCTACATATTCTTATGATTTCTGATCTTCTGTTTTTCTCTATAAGAGAACCTCAACCTTCCTTTAGTGTCTGATTATCTTGCTGCACAAATGCCTTGTACTTTCTGTGTTTTTGCCTTTTCTGCTCTGTGCGGCATTTTCATTCAATGCACCATTCCTCTTCTCTGTATTTCAGTTGTTGCACACTCCTCCTTCTACACTCCTAAATCCCTCTCAACAACAACAAATTCATCTCTTCTTTGCTCAACATACTTATAGTCTCTATGCACATTGTGCATGATATCTCGCCATGCTTATGCATTCTCTCCCCATGTTGAGTGCTATGCATGATAATCATTGCAACTCTTCAGCTTCTCTGGAAGTTAAACCCATGCGTTAATCATCACTGGGTGTTATGCCAAGATTCCTTCACCTCTCCAACGGTCGAGACTCTTCATATTTTCTGTTACAGTCGAGCTCAACCTCTCTGTTGCAGTTACAGGATTCAACACTCTTCCATCTTTCAATCGCCTCTATGGCCAGTCTTCATTCCACTGGCAGATTCCTTGAGACTCTTCATCTCCTCTGGTAATCACATAGAAGTATCTTCGAGTCCTCTGGAAAAAACCATCACTGGTTTCTAGCAGTTATAGTGAGAACCTTGAGATGGAGCCTAGCTATGCTAGCTCCTTCCACTTACGCGACCACCGATGGTGACCACTGGCTACATCGATATTTCAACATTTCAGCATTCGTCCTTTCAGTATTCCTGTGGTGAAGAGTTATCTTGACACTCATTGTCGCGATCCTCGAAACTCTGAAAAAGGAGATTAACTCTTCGAACTCTTCTCTACATCTTTTCAACGATGTGACCACCGGCTGTGACCATAGCCTTATTCAAAACTACATTTCACAATTTCGCGTTTCGTCACTTTGGGACTCCTATGATGAAGAGTCTCGGGTCTTGATTCCTCCATCTCCCAATATCTGAAATTGTCCTCCTTCTTTCAAGATTTCGGCATTTCACATTTCGTGATTTCGAGACTCTTGATGATGAAGAGTCTTGACTCTTCCAACTCCTGGTATCCAAAACTGTCCTCCTTCTTCCAGGATTTTGGCGTTTTGCATTTCATGATTTTGGGACTCCTGATGATGAAGAGTCTTCACTCTTCCAACTCTTAGTATCCAAAACTCCGAAATGGATTTATTTCTCGGTCTGTGAAACTCTTTGTTTATATGCCTAATTCAGGATTTCTGTGTTTCGCATTTCGTCGTTTTGGCATTTCGGCACTCCTGTGGTGAAATGTTTCGACACTTCAACTCTTGGTATCTGGGACTCCGAAATGGAGTTATTTCCTAGTATGCAAAACTCTTGTTGATGTGCCTCTTTTGTGATTTTGGTATTCCAAATTTCACAACTCCGAGACTCTTGTGTTGAAGAGTCTTGACTCTTGACTTCTCAATCTCCTGGTATCTAAAACTCCGGTTGATGTGCCTATTTCAGGATTTCAGGATTCCGGATTTCACCACTCCGGGACTCCTATGTTGAAGAGTCTCGACTCTTGACTTCTCAATCTCCCGGTATCCAAAACTCCAAAATGGAGTTTACGCTTCTGATATTTCCAGGCCATTATCCCTACGCTGTTGATCTTCCTTGTCTGCCTGTTTTCCATCAAATGAACAAGCACACTCTTGCACTGCGTGCGACTCTGCGCTAATCCTCATGAGCTTACGTTGTCCCTATTTTACCATCTCTACATACTCTGATCTTTCCATCAATGAAAAGCAAAGATGCCTGAAAACATGCCAACAAAAATACCATCTAAGGAATTCAAACAAATCTCCTATAAGAATAAATATTTTGACCCACGGGTCAACTAGGAAATTCATGGGGTGTTTATTAACTAGGAAGTTGTCGACTTTGGATCACAAGTCAATATCCTAACTCAATATACATGGATACAGTTGGGTCAACCTTACTTAGCACCAAAACTAAATTTCCTAAAGCTAGTGGATCAAATATTAATAGAGCCTGTTATCCCCGACTTTTACGGGTAACTAGGAGATCATGTCTCGAGGCCCACAGGTCCTAGACATGAAGTACCGAGGGTAGGATTGACTTTATCATGGCCCTGGATGGACCAACTTTTCTTTCTTCCAACATCTTTGTCTTGTCAGTAGTATCAACATCCATCACCATCGGCTTGGTCCTGTGTCAGAGATGGTTCTTGCTCCATGAGGTAATTAGACTAGGTATCATGGTATGTGTCACTTTGATCATCAAAACCATTGAATGTATGCATCTGATTCCTTTTATTTCTAACAACTTCTTGGATCTTACACTTTCCCACTTGACCATGTTTGGGGGATTGACAGGGTGCCCTAGCAAGCCTGTGTCTGTGGGTTTTGGTTTGCCACTGGGGAGGATTTCTGAAAAGCCATCATTTGCTCCCATCACAACACCACTTTTTCATCTTGTTTCTCACTCACTTATCCCATTCCACTTGTCCGGGCATGGGGTTGACCTATTTTCAGGATTGCAGCTTATCTCGTGGGAAGAAGGGGCTAAAGGCCCAGAAGGTAAAATCAAGCCAGTAAAAGATAAAACCCTAAAAATAAAACCTTGAGATGCTTATCCTAGGGATCCCCAAGAAAGCAATAAAAGGCTTCTCAGCAAGAAACAAGAGGGACCCGAAAAATGTAATAAAACAAGACCTAACCAGAGGATAGGGGGTCTCATCACGAGCCAGCCTATTAGGTCCATGGGTACCTAACAGTATGACATTGCCACCAGTTGGTTACCATACCAGGGCAGTGACTCTTGGTTGCATGGCCAAGGGAAAGGGGATTTCATCACGAACCAACCTTCTCATTTCTGTGAAAGTACTTGTGTGTAACGTTGTCACCACTGGTCACCACACCAGGGCAGTGTCCCCTGATTAGCTATTGAAAAAAAAAAGAAATAAAGAATGAAAGAATAAAAAGAATAAAGAATAAAAGGCGAGAATGGGCTTGGAAAAAATGCATCCAGGACAGGTACAACGCACCTTCTACAAAGGCACCCACAGGTAACATCTTTCATCCTTGGCCCTCATTGAACCCACATGCTTGGACATCCCCTGACCACATCACCCACTTACATATTTTGGATGAGGTCTCTTCCAGGAACTTTCCTTTTCCAGTGGACACTAGCCCAATAGGATGCCTTGCCCTTTTCTTCAGACTTGTATTGCAGGCTTGTGTAATATCTTTGAGATTTTGACTAATTCATTAGGGATTTTATGCACATGTTTAATAATATTGATGATGAGATGTGATTGACATTGTTATGATCCCTGTGACTGATGGGCCCATGGAGGGCATATCTTTTGACGTGAAGGACCATGTCCGACAGACAGGTACCATTTGGACCGGTACACATGGGGGGGTGATCAGTTCAAACCTCCATGGGGATAAAGAGCCCATCAGATGAATGTTGAGACCCCATCGGGGGGAAGAGACAGGACAAATATGGATCAGGGTCTTTGCACTAGAGAAGAAGAGGACGTTCCACCAGAGGCACCCCGACAAATATTGACCTAAGGTGATTGGCCCTTTTTCAGTAGAATGTTGGCCTTGGAAGGCCTAGGATGTCACCCATCATGACCATGACGTCATCCAATATTGTGGACATTTTGGGAGGTAGAATGGGTAGTATTGGCACATGTGGGAGGTTGGAGAAGCCTAAGGAGGGCTAACATTTTGCTCCAAGATGCTCCATTTTCCTTAGAAAGGGATAAAGTCTCCCTTGGAGGGGCTTGTAATCTCTTTTCAGCTTGATTAGGGTTTTAATTTGACAATTTAATGTAAAAACAATATGATTTAGTATTTTGTCCTTGTCGACCTTTTACATGACCTAAAATGTAAATTTAGGTCATGGTACTGTATAAATGAAGGATTTTTACCTTCATTTTTTCATCACAACTTACTCACTCATTAGTCAGGTCTGAAATTTGTGCCCTCTCTTGGGTTATTGGCTGATTTAGTGATGCGCACTTGTTGAAGGAATACTATTTTGGCATGTTTTGGCATTTTTATTGAAGGAAGGTGTTACAACTAGGGTTTTCATTGATATTTCTTAGTGAATTGTAAGTATTTTTCTACAAAATGTCTTGAATGAATGGTTGTAGTTTAATTTCTTGCATGTATTTATATTTTTTTTGAACAAAACCCTAGGTGACAAGCACACAAGTAGGTCCTTATCTCATGTCCCCTAATAGAGAAATTTTCAGCCATTGATACAAAAGAGAGATCTTAGCCGTAGCTAAACCCTCTTTTTCTTTTCATTTATTTCTAGCCATACTATCTAAAGGAAAAGAAGAGAGAGATGTCTTAAGCCTATTGTTGTAGGAAAATCTCCCTGCGGACAAGTAGATTGCCTCAAAGAGCTAGACCCTAACTCTAAGACAGAAAGTGCTTAACGTGGACACTGACTTCCTTTCAAATCTATACAAACTAATACATGAGAAGGAAGGAGAATAGCAGTACCTCTTTATCGACGTTTGTCCCTACATGCTCCAAATCCAGCTCCAAACTCTCGCTCCTCGCTGAGTCCCATAGACAAACAAAGCATGACCACTTCCTACTCTATTGATATTAGATTGAAAATAGATCTATCTATCAATGATAAGTTCATGTAAGATCAGACACAAATTAGAAAGAAACAGGCCAAGCGTGTCATATTAATGAGAATAACGACAACAGTACTTACAATCGTAGATGCGAATGTGACAGCTTCATCAAGTCCCTTTCGTCTAACCCTTGATCGAAAGATCCACAACCTAGATGATAGAAGCTTCACTGATCACTTCTCCTTTGACTGACTGTGTGTTTCCTATGAGATCATAGGTTTCATTCTAGCAATTCTTCCCCCCTTTTCACCATCATAGAGCCTGCTTATATAGGTTAAGAGGAGCTTAACCTCTTGAGTTATCTTTAGAACAAGTTAAGGAATTCCTTCCTTGGATGAGGGATCTCTTGATGGAACCAAGAAGTCAAATGCAACTGCCTTCCAAACTTGAAATATCCTCCCCTTATTCTCCTCAACGGGCCAACTACTACCTCAGATTAGACAACGCTCCCTCAAAAGGGGTATCAGAGTGCTATAGCACTCCCTAGGAAGCTTGAGGGGGGTGCCAATGCTCCAAGGATGGATAGTTCTCCTTCAAAGGGGCAGATAAGCATTATAACGCTCCCTAAGACCTTATAGGGGAGCGCCAGTGCTCCTAAGGCTGATGTAGGGGAGCGCTCACCTTCAAAACCTTTGTTTAAGAGATCCTCTCAGGTGATAAGAGTTCATTGACTTCAGTTAATCATTTTCCTTCCTCCAAATCAAGTGTCTGAGTTATTCTAGATGTATTTTTGGTGTCGTCATCATCGCAGTATGATTTGTTTGATGTTTGCAACACTTGTGAATGTCATGCGACACTTGCGACAGTTAAGAGGATCATGTGACACTTACAATACTTATCGAAGTGAGCAATATTGAGGTGTAACAGATTGCCCCCCAAAGTATGAAGTTAGAAGATGCGAACTGATAACTAAAATGCTTTGTAGGCATTCAAGAAAGGGTATAGACTTGAAGAACCTGATGGAAGCTGCACACAAACATCCAACAAATATCATGACATATTTCAAAACCCAAGGCAGGCATATCTATGCTTGGGTGATCAAGACTTGCAAGATATGGCCGCCATAAAATACACTACGGATCCATAATTGTATTGATGAAAAGGTATAGCCACCGAGAATACAATTTGGATCTATACTCTGATGACCTGGACTGATCGTAGCCATGAAGAATACACATTGGATCTATGAGATGACAATACATAGCCACGACCAATACAAAGTGGATCTATGTAACAGTGTATGTATCATTCGTTCAAGAGAAACTCCTTCGCAACCTGGGAAAAGTATATATCAGAGTGATGACTCAACCTGGGGTCTTCTTACCGATCCCAATGTGGTACGATTCTAACCATGTGAATAGATGTCCTGATGTCAAACATGGCAGAAACCACTTGATTACCAGTCAATGATGTAAACCGTTAACAAGCACGAGGGAGATCACCATTAATGTCAATGATTCCCAAGGTACCCTAGTACATTCCAACGAATGTGAATAGATGAGCTGAGGTCGAACACTCGTGGAATCATCCAATTATAGGTCAATGATGTAAACCTACTGTCGAATGTGAGGAGGCCTGACATTGAGGCATGCAGGTCCAAAAGTACTAACTGGTTTCTAAGCCTGGTTCCCGGATAATGTGTTGAAGTCGACAGGAATAGACTCGTCGAGGGAGGGCCTTGATGTATCCCCCATCAATGACATGAAACGGACATAGAGATGTAATTGGCAGATCAAATGGACATGGACTGACACAGGTTTTGAGGCAATATATTTGGGATGGCTAACTCTAGAGGCAGATACTTCCCTTGAACATTGAGGCACAACAACAAAACATGACATGGACCAAAACTATGTAGTGGATACTATGACTTGCGTCGGGTGACCCAAAGGAGTGAAAGGAACTCCAGGATTGGCTCAGTGCATAGGTTCAGCGGATTATGATGCGTGCAAATGACAAAGTGTCATGTTCAAGGGCGACTCTAATAATTGTTGGATAATGTTCTCAAGAGACTGTTTGGCTTGCTCCTTTCAATTTTTCCCCCATCCAAATAGACGAGTACCTCTTTTTTTATTTAATGAGATCAAGGAGGATAACACATGCTTGATATAACTCACCTTCGGTAAGTTCCTCTTCCTTTGTTTAACGAGTCGGAAGAAGTAAGGGTTCAGTCCCATATGGGCCTGTCGATGTGTGTTTTAATGAGTCCAAAGACAGAAAACTCGAAGGTTTTTTGGGATTACAGAGTTTTGGAAAAACACTTAAAAGAGAACTCTCTCAGTTCCTTTTTCGTACAGTAGTCTAATGAGACTGAACAAGAGATAAACTATCGCTCGAAAGACGCCCTTTCCAACCTTTTAACGAGCGTGAAAGGAAGCAAGATCACTCGACAATCTTTTCATATTTAGAGATTCTGAAGAGAGTTTAAAGATGACTCTAGGGGGGTTCCTTTTTCATGTGTTCGTGTATCCGTATGGGTCTGAAAAAGAGATAAAAGTTTACCCGGTTGTGTTCTCATATTTTCGAGCTCGAGAACGAACTAAGACTATGCTCATAAGCGCGACAAGGTAAATAATCCATCAGAAGTGCCAGGAAACCTGCGATGCCAAAACTACAAACCAGGGGTTTAGTGAAGCCATCACATTATTAGAGAAACCCATAAATGATTATACCTTATAAAAAATGGAAATTTATAAATAGCAATATAATGAAAATTCCATTTACCATTTCATTTTGCACAAGGATTTTGGAGTAGTGGAGATTCTCATTTTGAGGTGGATCTTGTTTTGCTCGCTGCCGGAGCTACGGTTGACCGTTTTTCTTACCGTTCGGACCAGGTAGATTTTCATCTCTCCTTATTTCTATTACATGGTTTAATATTCATTTTCATAGCATCATTTAATTTAAAATATGAATCCCTAAGTTGCCCCAAAAAGATCAAAATCGACCTCTTTTAAAAATGATGGGAAAAGGGGATTCTTTTTGCAAAAACATTCTAGAAGGGGATGGCCAAGATGTCAATGCCTCAATAGCTGATTGGATGGGTTGTTTTTGGCAAAGAACCCATGAGAAAATCCCCACATATGCCCATGAAACCATAAAGAAGTCGTTTGCATTTAAAAACGTTTCATTGTTGTTCGATGAATATTGAATGGCTAAGAGAGGGCATGGTGATTGTAAAAGATGGTGTGGTCACTTTAAATGATGTGGGCATTAGATTTCATGCTTTTAGATTGCTTTTGAAAATTGCCGAAATTGCCAAAATATTGAAATAATGAAATTCTTTATTCTTTTGTTTTGTAGGTGATTTCGGCGATCATGATCGAGTGGAAAGAACAAGAACATGAGATGGATCACTTAGCTGCCTTTCCGAGTCCTCGCACGCGGGTCGCATTGCGAGCTTGTGTCTTACTAAAATTCTTCAAATTGCAAAAATGAAGAAGGAGATTTTGTTGCTTGAGCACATTATCGACCTATGGGCTGTTGTGGAGCAAGGATTCCGGATTGGCACACAGCTTTTAACCATTGAGTTAGAAGACGTGTATTTTTTGACTGGCCTCTTGAAAAGATGGGTTCCCATATCTTTTTCTGGGTAGAGGGCGCTACATGAGCAAGTGGACGTGTATCTGGCACGTCACTGTGTCCCAGGAGCAAGGCTAGTAGGGGGTAGAATACCTATCAAGGATATCCGAGAGCTACCCCTACGGTCCATACTGTTTGCCATCACGAGCATGATGGGCAGTACTAGCGTGCATCTAGCATTAAGATCACAGGTGGCTTATGGTGTCTAGTGTTTGGAACCAACATTGTTCAACTGGAGTGCAGGGTTCCTTCGAAATCTGAAGGAACAAGTTTCACGGTGCTGGATGGGAAAGAAACAGTTTGGTTATGGCTCTTTTTTGGTCTCATTTTTCCTGGACCGTATCCCCCATATGCAGCCTCGGATAGCACTGGGGGTGCGACCAGTGGACGAACCAAGGATGGAGAGGTGGATCAGTCTGTCTCCGAGGCTAGTAGCAGAGTTAGAGTTTCGTTTCACTGGTAATTTCTTTGCCTGGATGAGACGACAGTATCTCTGGATAGAGGACTTCCCGTATGCTGAGGTAGATTTGTACTGGAGCATGGATTTGATTTTACCCGTGGGGGAAGACTGGGATGTGTCAGGTAAGAGACTGAGCCATACCTTGTCTATTTTTTGTTTTTTAAGTTTTTGATGTATATATATTTTTTTGGGCATGTAGAAGATTTTTTTAACAGATGTATTGTTTTCAACATGCAGACAAGGGAGCAGTGCGCCTGGCTTATATACCGATACCAGGACGTCGTGGGGGTGCTCTAGTTGTAGCAGATCTGGGAATACCCGTGATAGGTCTCCGAGAGGTCGAAACAAACCTCCAAGGCCTCACGATGGGCATTCGTCCTCTATGGAGGGGAGAAGTGCCTTTACATCTGTAGAGGCACACTGTGTGAGTGCCAGATAATATCAATTCTCTACTGAGACGTGTAGTGCATGCATTGATATGTTACTCGCAGCACAATGTAGTGCAGAGAGATTAGAGTCTCTCTGGTGATCATATTTTTGTATGCCTTGTCAGATGATGTTGTAGGGGTTTAGAGACCCGACATTTTTCTCTTCTACATGCTTTTTTGATGTAATCAAAATATTTCAGTCACGCCATATATATATATATATATATATACAGTTTCAAGTTTTTACAGTGCCAATGATTTGTACATGATGATGTCT
>SNQJ01S0098681.1:0-31000 GCA_010110895.2 Picea sitchensis | reverse complement strand
GTGAGGAGAAGAGTCTTTGAAATCTGGAGAAGAAACTTCAGGAAATGAAAAAGTATCAAATGAAGGGGGAAGTGAAAGTGATCTTTCAAGAGTTTCCGATGAGTTTGATTGTGTAAAATTAGGTTGATCTATATTATATGTAGATAAAAAAAAAATTAAGTGATTTTCGTGATTTTAATTTTTTTTCCGGATCAAAGACTGGCGAGGTCTATTTACTATCCAGATTTTTTCTGGTGTTCTTGCGGCTACTAGCCAGTTTATTTAGTGTGGAGTCGCCAAGTGAAAAATATTTTAGCCTTAGAAGGTTTTTTGTTCTTATTCACTATCAACAACAAAAAATGTCAATGTCGTTCTTCCCAGGGAAACAAATCGTTTCTTCGTTCCCCGGCAACGACGCCAAAAAGATGTTGTTCCTGAGTTTATGTTTTAAGGCTATAAAACATACCGTCAAGGCATCCGTAAATGATTTTAAAAGGAAATATTTGGAAGTAATTATTTAAAAGAAGGTAAAAGAAAAATCAATTTCTCCACTGTCTTTGTCTTTCTTCCTGTTGTCCTTGGATGCTAATGTCACGTTCGATAGAAGCCCACGATCGTTCTAGTTCTACCCAGTTGGTTGTTGTCTGTAAAATGGTGTTAAATATATTTAAAGCGATGCTAGTCTGGTCTTGGAGTCCGGGTTCAATGTTGGGTTGTCTAACACTGGGCACAGTCATGGAGGATAAATATTTATTCGTTTATAAAAGGGTTTTTAATCAATTTGTTACTTCAGATTTCCAGAGATGAGATTAAGGAAAACAATTTCAAAATCTAACACAGAAATGTAAACACATTCAAGGTCGTTTCCTGGTTTTGTATCACTTTCATGAATTGTAATCAACAAATAAACACTACAGGGAAATACAAGGCTTTAATCAAGAAATAATCTTATATTTCAATAGAAAATAATGAAAGAAAATATGAGGTTTCTAACAAGGGTTAAGTATTAAGGAACAAAAGCTTCACAGGTCTTGAAATTACTAAAAGTGATTTCAGAGGAAAAACTGTAAATCATTTGACATCCAAACCAATCTAAAATATAACTCAATGGTGTATATAGCTTCAAATTGATTTACTTGTTAGATATAACATTAAAAGGAAAAATTCAACACAGTATGATAAACAGGGAGAAGACACATAGTTACAAAGTTGCAGGATCCAGAATCTCGTTTGCAATTTATATTCTGTTGTATTTCAAAACTGATATTACAAAAATGGCTATCTCCAAAATTTCTGAAGCCCTTTATTAACCTTTTGAAATTGTATTTATACATTTTCTTCAAAGTTTCACGTTGGTAAGTAACCAACTCCCTAGTATTACGGTTACATAAAATAATGTCAACCGTTTACAATTTCTTTTAAAATTCTAATAATAAAAATATTTTAAAAAAGTTTTAAGTTTGTGTTGACGAACTTCCTTTCCCTATTTCAATGCACTGAACACATTTTCCCAAAAAATTTACTAAGATCTTGGGAGCCTCAGGTATCTCTTTTGCTTCAAATGAGAAAAATCTCCTCTGTAATTCGGGCAACCGACTTTCTATCATACTTTCTATGAATTTAATTGTTTTCAACTTTAAACTCAAAGTCACCATCCACCTGTTGATCTTTGTGATGTTGATCAATTTGATATTCGAAATCTTTGCTTTCTTTTCCTCGAGCTCTTCTCTAGATCTCAGCTGATGCTTGACTATATTGATTTCTCCTAACAATCCAGAACAACCAACTGTTATGATATTCAATGAATCTCTTTCAAAGAGATCAAAGATTCCTTGGCAATCCTCATTAACTTCTTTTGTGATTCTTTTATATTTAGCCAATTTTGATTCGTAGACTTTTATCATTATATCCCCTTTTACCTGTTCAGAAATAGATAATTTATGAGTTTTTCCAATTTCTTGTTTTAATGAGGAAGCCACTACTTTCTGAAAAGTAGTCCTTGCTATTTTCGGCTCTCTTTCTTTCTGGAACACATTTTCCATGGACTTATTTGATTCCTGAAAATAATTTTGGATTATTTCCAGATTCCAGAATACTTTATGTTGTTCCTCCTCTATTCGTACATATATCTCTGATGCCTGTGTCCTGAAATGTTCAAGTTCAACTACCTGGTTAGTAATGAAATTAATTTTATCATGCAACTACTTATTTTCTTCTCCTAGCTTTTGAACTTGTTCATGTGTGACCTGTATTAAATGTTTTGCCTCATCCAAATCTTTATTTAATTTTTGGATTTCTTGCATATCTTTAAGTCTAGCTTGTTCTAGACCTTTCTGTATTCCCCAACCAATATTTCTTTCATTTTCCTTCGGTCTGTCTTGCAACTAGATTATTTCTTGATCCTTCTGTCCAAGCATAGTTGTTAGGTTTCCAACAGAACATATATTAGCTGATGCTATAGCTCCCATTGTTCCTGCTAATTATGTAGCAAACTCTCCATCCTTGAGTTTCTTTCCATCTATGATAACTCTATGTTTCTTAATCGATCCTTCTCCTCTAGGATGAATTTCCTGTTTCAAGACAACTCTTCGATTTTTGCTGAAAAAGTAATCCGATGGGGGGATTTCATCTCTTGAAATTGGCTCTAGGTCACTGACATATATAACTCCTTCATGAGGGGTTCCGAAAGTAGATTGTAATGGGGTTAAAGAGGTAATAGGACTACCAAGCTCTTTTGAAGCAGTTCCTCCTATCTTTTCTGGAACATCATCAAGAATTATTGGACTTGTTTCCAGTCCTTTTCCTTTCTCTGTCCCTGTTTCTTTTGTCTGATAACCCTCTGTGTTTTGAGGAGGTATTTCAACATCCTTCAACTTATCTTTATCATTGGCTTTACCCTGAGTATTAGTTTCAAACCCTGGAGGGGTTTCTTCCTGTTCTGGCAATGAGGTCAAAAGTTCACACTGTAAAATCTTCAACAGACAACTTCGCCTATGGTTTTGAAAAGATGCAAACCCAACCTGTGAGTTAGGTGGAAAAGCCTGTACTATGTTCTGCACTTCCTCATAAGACTTAACATCTTTGAAAATATCATCATAAACATAAACTTCATGTTTATATGCTTTTAAATTACAATGTATGTAATGCCGACTAATTAGTTGGTAAGGGTCATGTTTTCTGTGCTCAATGTCTACTAACTTTACTTCCTCCAATGACTCGGCCTCCACCTTTGAATGGCCTAAGTTTGATAAAGTAAATTTCCCGACATGAACAGGGAAATATGGCCATGCTTTTTTCTGAAGGGCTTTTAATTCTAACCCAATACCACCCTTGGCCAACTGATGAGCTACTTCTCTGCATACTAATCTGTCTGGTAAGAATTTCGGGAGTTCGTGAGGTGGAATGGAATAGCCATAAAGCCTAATATAGGAAACATTTTCCTCAATAAACCATTTGGCAACCGATTTGAGGCTTTCTATGACTGCATCAGAAATGCGAGCGGGTTCACATCCAAAAAATATTTTGTGCAGAGGAATAATGACAAAATGAAAAACATCATAAAAAACGTCTTTAGCATTTTCTTCCTAGAGAGATGAGTGGTATTTATGAACAAGCTCTGGGCTGGAAACATTCCAACTCCAATTCATTAATGGAAAGGGAGTCATAAAACAAATGGCATCCATAATATATGCAGACATATAAAAAGACATTGGCTATCCCTTTGACTTGGATGCTTTATAATTTACAACCTCTTGCATTAGGTTATCTGACAATATTTTATGCCAGTTAAAACTACTTCCTTCTAAAACTTCCTCTAAGAAGGGTACCCAGTTTGCATGAAAGTGACAGGGATTTTTTCTCCCGTAAAGTCTGCATAACATCATGGCTATATAAACAATATATTCGTTTAAGGAGGCCGAAGCATAAATCCCATGAGCGTCGGCCCTAAAATTTTCTTCGGACCTCGCCCATCCTCTAATCATGTCGGGATAAGTCTGGTCTGGCTCAACACATTCCTTTCTTTGAAACTCAGCTAAAAATTCAGCGTTAAAAGTTTGTTTATAATTCGGCGAAAGTTTATACATTACTTGAATGTGCTCAGGCCTGAATGAGCCGACGACAGCTCCTTTCTCATTCAGAATGCTTCTTGTTGGGATATCTACCTTATCTAGAGCCCAGCCGATCATATCGGTATATGTCACCAGCCTCGAACGCGCAACAACCTTATGAAGCTCAAACTCAGCAATGTCTCAGAGATGATTTTCAGAATCAGGGTCGGCATACTTTAGCTCATCCTCCAGCAATTCAGTAATTCCAGTCCATGATTTGACGGAGTGTATGGCATGTGGAGTGGTATCTGAGATAATATTACCTTCCTGTGCTTCTTCATTTTTCTTTGGTGCTTTTTTAGGCACCATAGCTCTGCGTTTGTCTTGAAAACCTGTCACAGAAAGTGGGTCAGTAAGCTCAGCTTTAGAATGAAAATACGGACATTTCGAACGTTTACTTAGAATATATCATAAGAATATTGAGATTTGTACATCTGTTATGAAATTAAAGCTCTTAATGCAGAATATATTTTCGGAGATATGCATTTAATATCCGTACTTAGGCTTTCTCGGTGTTTTCAAATATAATAGAAACTTACTTGATCGGACAACGACGCGTTAATGAACATTCAAAGAAAGATTAACTTTAAACCTGTTTAGAAAGATCATTTATTAGTGTTAATTATGAGTTAAGTTTGAAAACATGACTTTTCGAGGTTTCGACACTCTTGATGTTGAAAGATATGTCATCGAAGAAAACCCGATCGCCAAAATCGCGAAATCGTGAAATCGCGATGTATTAATTAAAAATTAAACATTTTTTGCATGTTAATTAATCGAGATTAGACCTTATTGGGATTTTGTTAATCAGAATTTCGAACATCAGGATTTCGGGAAACTTGATGGCATGAGACGTGCTTCCACGGAATCGCGAATCCCGAAATCGCGAAATCACGATGGCCTTAAAAATTTTAAATATAGGATTTAACTTATCCTAATTAAATGAATAATCATGATTAGGGTCAAAACATCATTAGTTTGGTTTTAATGTGAATTATGAATCAACATTTTGGAAATCGGGATTTCGGGAAACCTGATGACATGAGACGTGTTCATTATAGAATCGCGAATCCTGAAATCGCGATGGAATTATTTAACTCTTAATATTTCTTAGAAGAGATTGGATTAATTCGTGTTTTAATTAAGAATTAAATGCATCGGGAAATCGGGGATCGAGGTTTCATGATTCAATCAGCATAGAAAATTTGTTTACACAAAACTCCGAATCCCGATATCTTTCACGTTTAAATTAAAAAATCGTGAATTTTTAATTACAACCCATTTTAAATAATTTTTCAAAGAGCGTTTGAAAACTTATATTTTGGTAAACGTTTTCCCGTATTTATTTAAAAAATAAAAGATAAAAGGCGTCGCGAATTTCTGAAATGATGAAACTTTCTTTAAGGAAAGCCGAAATCTTAAAAATAAAAAATCGAGGCCTTAGGGATGAGAAATTAAGCTTTGTTTCAACAAAATGGATGCAGGATCCTAGAAAGAAATTTTTCCAAGCTAGCTACTATGATCCTAGTGCGCAGTACAGGAAAGGTTGGGGATCATTTCAAAGAAAGAGAGGATTAACTCTTTGTTACATTTGCAAAAGACCGAGACATCTTGCTAAGGAATGCCCTGGTATAAGATCTAATTGTCTTTTTTGTAAAGATATGGATCATGAAGTTTTAGATTGCCCTAGAATGATTGCTAAGCTTGAGAGAATGAATATGAGACAAGAAAACCCTTAGGAAGGTCAAGAAAATGAGACCATGGTAGAACCCTAGAAAGAATCAGAGAATGTATTGCTGCAAATGAAAGAAACCCTAAATGATCATAGAAATATCAACTTATCAGAGATCTTCAAAGAAAAAGAATGCATAGAAGCAAGAATAGGAGACTTTGACATTCACTGTGTTCTGGATGAAGAAACACAGGTAAATATCATGACAAAAAGAACTTGGGAAACTTTAATAAATCTTGTTATGATTCCTTCATTGGGATGAATATGATTATTTAGAGGAAAGTTGATAACCCTATGTGGAAGAATCACCCAGATATCTATCATTGCTCATGGAACTTCGACAAAGGAATATTTTGAGATGGTTAAATTTATTGAGAATAACGCCCCATTTGTTATATTACTAGTAAAACCTTGGATTGAAATGGATCAGGCCAAAAGGAAAGAAGAGGAAGTCTTAGAGCAGAAGAAGCAAGAATTAAAAGATTTCATGACTAGGAGGATAACACACTTGATTGAAGAACATGAGAATAGATCGAAGCTACTTAGAACCAGAAACTTGGATGTCAAAGTTAAAAGAACACAAGCAGACTCACAAACAAGTAGAACACCTACCCCAAATAGAGAAGACGTATTACTCTCTGACCCTATGAAATAATCTCAACAACACAAAGTTACTATGCCAAAAGGAGATAAGAATCATAATGGAAAGAGGATAAACAAGAAGAAGACCACAGGGAAGAAGGCTAAGAATCTCAGTAAGAAGAGAGAAAAGATAGAAAGGTTACAGAAGGTTCCAGAGGGACTTCACAGAAGTAAGGTTTGCAAAACTAGAACTTTGTCGAGATATTAGAACATCGCAACATGGAAAAGAAATATAGTCATTGAAAGAATTATAACCATTATCCCAACACCCCGAATGGTTAGAGCAATGTTTATGGCCAGAAATCTCACCACCAGACCATTGGGACCATGTCGCAATGGATAGAATTGCATTGATGAAGGTCTCTCGTCCATTGTAGAAACTTGTTACACCGCTATCTACTTATTGCACCAACTGTTGCACCGAAAACACTTTTGGGAATTGTATCCTAGCCAACTCATTTCTACCGTGCTGTGTTTAGTAAGATCGACATCAGTTATATTTCTTTGAGAATTTGTTCATCCATCTAAGTTATCTGATCTAAGCATGCATGTCGGACGAGCTCAACGCCGCAGAGAAAATCATCGAAGAAGTTTTGATCGACCTCATCTCTGAGAAAGTGATGTCCGAAGGTATTCAAGCTTCCTCGATGAGAGGAGTGCAAGACTCTGCTTCAACTGCTCACGTATCTAGACCATCCCGACCGGCAGCAGAGAAAAGAACCAAACATCGATATGACTTGGAAAACGTGAAGATAATCCCGACAATCTTACCCGACTACATCCCGCCTCTGGCTAGTGCGGTGAGCCGTGACAGTATCCCAAGGGACTTTGATTACACCATGGTTACTACGTACCTCCAGAAGGGGATACGTGCAGTTAGAACACAACAGGATAAGATCGTGATGTTGAATTTCAACGACTTCAACCTAGGAGACTGCAAGAACTAGAGTATGCTTTCTCCTTACAAATACTTGACATGGACAAAGGGGAAGAACTCGAAAATAATCCCCCAACCATGGACTATGAACCTCATGCAGTCCACCCTCTTGATTGTAATGAATATTCCACACTTTCAAAGGCACCAGGAGGCTAATGCGTCTGTTAATCTCCTACTCTCATGTTACCATGGTGGCTACCTATGGCTAGACCAACGCATCACAGTCGATCTAACGTTGATCCATAGGATCACCGAATTGAGCATGTAGGGACCCGACCTGTAGGACTTCTACCCAAGGAAGGCTACAGATCACACATTGCCACAGAATATCAAAGACACATATCGAGAAGTAGAAAAGGTAACGTGAGGCTACAAGGTAGCTTCCATCCAGAATGGCATAATGCACCTGGAATTCTAGCTAATCGTAGGAAAGCTCATGAGAAAGAACATACCTACACAAGTCACATGATTCATTGTTGACCTCGCTGGAAAATGTGCAGAAGGACTCCAGATGAACTTGGTGAAGTACTTAGTCAACCAGTTGGAATTAGACTATCGCGAAGCTCAAGATCAGGGCTATGAGTTCCACTTTAGTTGGCTCCTGATCCTCATTGCATTTACCACTTGGGAGATGTCAGAAGGTGCGACCTTCCTGGACATTGAGTCGTTCGAGCTGCTTGATACGAAGTTCCCCATCCTCTAGTACTCGAGCGATATGGGAAAACAGTGACAGTCGAATGCGGTCTTTCATACATACTATCTCCAACTAAATAGGGCTATCGAAGTTGTCCCTCGCATGATTCCAAACACCCTGCATCGGTTCTAACCCCTCATGAATTTCCACGTAGATCAACACTTCATTTATATCACCACGTGCATAGATGAGCATAAAGAAGAGCTTCATTCATACTACAAGCTCACAGAGGAGGACCTCAAGGAGATAACCAAGGACTGGTCTGCAAAGCTCCTCATCCCTGTTGACCTCGCAAAAATTTCAAACCTTGAACTAATTGAAAGCCCTGAGACCACTCATGAAGCAAAGGATACTCATGGACCCAACAAAAGGAAGAATATTGAAGAGTTCCAAAACTTGAGCAGCGCATCGGAAGAAACTGCTTCAGTATCACCTGGCCGAGGGGGTGATGACGAAGTAGAGAAAAAAGGGACAAATGGAAAATAAGATCAGCAGAAGCAGGGTGAAGTAACACTGCCTAGGGATCTTGTTGATGAGGCTGATCCCTTGAAGAAAAGGAAGGTTTCCCCCATGAAACCCACTTCCCGAAAGAAATTCAGAGCCACCTTGACTAAGATGTAGACTGTGCTCACTATAGATGACTTTGACTTCATCATGGCAGTTGTAGAAAATGCCTTGTAGGACATATTGTAGAAACATGAATCCAAGAAAGAGGATATGTACGACAATATCGAGGTTGAACTCGGAGGGGTACAACAGGCCCTTCAATCCAGTCGCGCAGTATCCATTACGCCCCTGCCATCAGAAGAACCAAAGTTAGGAGGTGAGTGTGCCCAACTCTGCAGCCTAGCTGATGTGACTGAAGCTCACCTTCATTGAGCATAATATGAGAAAGAACAGGCCACAACGGCCTTGAAACAAGCCCAATAAGAAATGGTAGAGCAATGTCAGGTCACACAAAAGGAGAAGGATGACCTTCAATCCAAGTTTGAAGAAGAGAGGGCACAGGTCAAGAAAGAAAAAGAGAATTTTCTCCCAGAGCAGCTTGGAGTCAAAGAAGTAGTCGAAAGAGAACTTCTCTATGTGATAGGCTTAGAGCCAAAGGTAGAAGACCGAGTGGAGCATCAAGTAGCACAGCTCGCGGAAGCTATCCAACAGCTTCAACAAAGAATAGAAGACTTAGAGCTACGAACAGTTCCCATCACTCCGTAGGATGTGCGAGATGAAAGAGAAGAAATAGATTGAAGCAGAGTTGACAGAAACAAGGCCCTCAACATGGAATGTAAACAACTAAGTGATCATAGTGCCCAGACCTATGAGAAACTCAATGAGGATCCTGAACTGAATGCACTAGAGTCACAGCTCTAGGAAGAAAAGTAGCAAGAAGAAACAATACAGGCATAGTTGAATCCCCTATCAGTGGTTGAGAGGATGAAGCGATCCCAAGAAAAAAACATTGCTCAACAACAATTCCACACCATTCAGAGCAAAGTCATGGAAGTGACTAAGAGGCTCCAACCAACACAAGATGAGGCTTGCCAACTATTCATAGAGATTGAAGGCCGAGGAGAAGAACTGGAGAAATTCATCACTGTAGTTGAACAATGCTTAGAGGGACTTGTCAAGGAAGAAGTTATCCAAGAGTTCGTCGAGCAGGAAGTTGTGGCGCAGCAATAGGTCGAATCAGCTCAAGCCAAGCTCAAGGCTTTTGAGCCAAACCTACCCAGACCAGAGTGACTCGGGACAAGTCACAGGTGATTGTTGGGGGCATGTTGGCCCTTGACCAAGTTTTGAGGATCCTTGGTCATGTTTGACCTATTTTTGGGACTTCAACAAGCTATCGAAGGCGGAGTGCAAGTCGAAGCGTAGATCGTGGGATCTCGGCCCCTTTTTAGGGATTTCTCGATTTTGGGCTTATGTAATGGGTATGGGGATGTCAACCCATGGGTTTACCCATGTTTAGGCCCTCTTTTTAATGTATAAATAGAAGTCTAGGTGATGTAAGAGATGGTCGGAGAGGAGGTTTTTGGTACTATGCTAAGTGCAAGTGATGATTGTAAATGCTTTGTGCATATTGTGTGATATTTGCAAGGCTAAGTGAAAGTGATTGTAAGAGACTATGAAGAGGCTTTGTGTTGTAACTCAGGTAAGGAGGATGTAGCAGAGTGTGTGCAGATCTCCTATCCTTTGTGGAGTAAGATATCATGGATCTGTTTATGTATAAGATTGACATAAATAAATAAATAAGAAGAGTTGGTGGATGTAGCCCCAGGGTGGGGGTGAACTACGTATATCCTGTGTTGTGGTTGCTTTGTGCTTTATGGTTGTTCTCTTGTTTATGTGATTAAATGCTTAGTGCACTGCTATATTCTTAGAAGAATATAATATGATAGCTTAGTGTTGAATAATGTGAATTAATTCTAGATCTAATCTATGTTGATGTGCTTAGTCCTTGAATATATCGAATTTGTGTGAATACTGCGATGCTCTCTGATTAGGGTTTTTACTGTGGAGTAGATACTAGCTCAATATTGATGAAATCTAACTGCTAAGTGCTCTGTAAAGGTGTTGCAATCACAGATCTGTGTCCTAGCTAAGGTTGCAGACATCTGATTCCTACAACCACCCCTACCTCTACCTTGGGTGAGACTTCATCTGCTTCACAGGTGTTGCCGAAAGGGTCGATAGTTAGGGTTTTGTTGGTGCACTTTTGAGCATTGAACCCTGGGTCTGCCCCTGTGCCAACAACTATGCGCATTCACCTGATCACATTAAAATGAGGCATCTAGGCATTTTTAGCATCAAGAATTATTTAGAAAACCCTATACATCCAAAAATCTAACCCTAGGAGATGAAGCACCAAAATTCATGTGGGCCCCGATGGAGTAAGTTGGTACATCAACTTCTCTAGGTCATAACTTTTGCATATGATATTTGTTTTAGGTGCATGATATCATGTTGGAAAGGTATATCTAAGGAATTTACATTTTTCTATCACACTCCAACTCCATATACAATGTGACTATGTCGAGCCCAAAAAACATTGTTTATGACCTCAAAACAACCCCAAAAGTTTAGGACCTAAAAAGCTAGAAAAAAAATGCCAAGATGAAAACTATATGTGAGCCAGTTGGAAGAGGTGGGTGGCCATCAATATCTACCTAGATCACTGCATATTTTTCAATGAACTACTTAAATGAACTTGCAATTACAAAGTAGGAGGAATAATGCATGTTAATGCACTGATAATCACAACAAAAGCAAACAAACAAAAAATTTATGCTATAATGAAATATTTTTTATAAAATTTTATTTTATTTTTTATAAAATTGTATTGTGTCTCAAAGGAAAGACTAACAAAAAATGAAACTTTCTTGTTTTTTCAATATGGTGGATATGGTTGCTGCAAAGTTCTCAAGATGGTGTAGACGTCATAGAGTTGTCAAGATGCCACAGAGTTGTCAAGGAACCACTTGAAAGAACTGAAACTTACAGAGAAAGACCATTAATGCATGTTAATGCATTGACACTCGCAAAATAAGGCAGCAAACTAAAAACTTAGTTTATAATGATTTTTTTTAATAAATTGTATTGTGTCTGAGAAAAAAGACTAACTAAAAATAAAACTCTAGGACTAATAATGTTAAGTCAATGACAAATCGAACACGATAGTCCCTTCATTCTTATTGGAGAAGGAATTTATGGGAGAACAACACAAAAAATGAGGTAGAGCGGACCAAGAACGAGAATGCGCCACATTTTGAGGAAAAGTAGCGAGTGTGACAGGATTTGCGGAAATCCAACGCAGACGTGGAAAAACCTAGACATTTAGGGTTAGGGTTTTGGGAATCACATTGTAAGGGTTTAACCCAATTTTGTAATATAAATAGAAAATATAGAAAGTAAGTGGAGATATATCTATATATCGATCCTTAAAAGTATCTTGTCATATTTTTTGGACAACATATTTTGGAGTCTTTGTGAGTCGAAGTCTATTTTGAAAGTTGTAGAGATTGGATGAGGTCGAAGTTTCCAAGGGTCATGTCGCAAGATATGGAGCTTGGTGTAATCATAATCAACATCACTACTCTTTACTATGATTTAATGTGCACAACGCCTTTTGATGAATAAAAAAAGAAGCAGAAGATATTTGTGGATGTACCCCCAGGGGGGCTGAACCACGGTAAAACCTTGTGTGCAACATATCTGAATTTTTTATTCCTTCTCAAATTATAATTGAATGGTTATATAGATGAATGGATGGATTTAATTACAATGAACACTAGAATAGATATAAAAAATAAATGTTTTGAATGAATCAATGGATCATATGAATATTATAATAGAATGCATGATTAAGTAGAAATAAGAAGTAAGAAATAACATCCCCCAATCCCTTCCATGACTGTAGACATATGTGTCATGCAGTCACTCATAAACCATCTTGAGTGACACTGTGCTATGCACTATGTGTGTGGTGTAGCCTTCTAGTTTATGAGAAGGGCCGATGGTGATAAGGGTTTTTTTGGAGAACTAAGGTAGAACTCAGGTCATCCCATAAGTCCAATAAATGGTTATGTTTCTAGCTAGAACTCAAAAGGAGAGTTAGGAAGGGGTTTGGTGAAGAATATGCAGTGGTAGAAATGGATGTTCAGGGGATGGAATCCTATGAAGAAATAGATTGAAATATGGTTAGAGACAAAGAATTTGGATTTCAAACAAAAAGACAATAAAGGTTCTAGGTATACATCGTGCCAATAGCTATAGAGGTATGGTTTTACTGATTTGCATGAAGCATATTTTTGCTTCTTTCTATATTTATTAAAGGATTGGTTGTTAAGGTTGAAGGATACCCATCTGACTAACTCTATTAGGCCAGTAGTGTGCAGTGCTTAAAATATCACATGGTTGGAAAGAATTAACAATAAATTCACGTGCACAGTGGATTTTTGGTTAGACAGTATTATTGTGGGGTTTATCACTAAGTTTGTAGTATATAAAAAAAATTCATATACCGCTGCAGAGAAGGATTTCTTGAGGGGACCCAGAGGGAGGTATATTAGGTCTCTTTACACGTCGATCAAGATCTTATTACATGATAAAGGTGCTAGGACCATGGAATCAGATAGTTACATCACTTTGCACACATGGGGGAGTTGGGAAAAACACTAAGGAAGATTTGAGAAATGGAGAATGCTCTGGAGAGTATCTAGAAGAAGGAGGCAATGGACCCCATAATGATGGATGATGAACAGACTAGGGAAATGATAATGAGTGCAGGTGTGACATGCAACAAACAAACCTACAATATAGGATGAATAATAAGAAGAGGGTTGTAGTGGAGTGAGAGGGCTTGGACATCGATGAGGATCTCCACACCATGGGGAAGATTGAGGATATCTTGTGCGCCACATATGAGAGGAAAACCATAGGTCATGGGTCCGATGCATAAGAAGGATCTCCATTTTAGATCCGAAATAGTGTGTAACCCACAACCCCTTGTGCGACTAACACAAATGAAGAAGAAAAAGAAGTTAACCAACAAGTTATTACTGGTAGAAGAATTTTTTCAGGATGTGGGTCTAGTAGAAGTCAAGTCTCTACACCACGCGGAGGTGGTAATTCAACAAATTTCACAATGGAAGGATAATATCCAACCATTAGGTTACCAGAGTTCTAAGTGGATGGGTCATATGAAAAATAAAAACATTTGTTAATCTGTGAGAAGATATGGGAAACAAAACAAATTACAGATGAGGATACAAAGGTCACACAGTTGGAAATCACTTTTAGAGACCATGCATTAGATTGGTACATGGGTCTCTCAGAAAATAACCTAACAGGAACACCTACAATTGTAGCATATGTGAATAGAAAGTTAAAAAATGAATTTCAGAAACCAAGTTCAAAAGACTAGGGTCTAGTTTATGAATGAAATGATAGAGATCCATAGAAACAAAGACAATCTATCTGGGAATTGGACCATAAATTCAAGAGGATAAAAGGTAAGTTAAAGTACACTATTACCGATACACAACATATGCATTTGTTTGTTAACTCTTTTTTCTCACACTTGAATTATCCCTTGAGACAACAAAAATTCCAAAGTCAGGGTGAGGCTCTATAAACAGCCTTACAACTAGAGGAAAACTAGTACAAACATACAGATCTAGTTGCAGAAGAGATGATGCAAGATCTAAAGAACTTAACATTCAAGTTAAATCAGAACAAAGGAAAGGAGAAAAGAGAAGTTGCCTATTGTACAATGAGCAAGATAGAAGGTCATCACAAGAACGAGTGTCCATTATTTTCACAGTATATTGGAGATGGTATGCCAAACGCAATATTACAACTTACAAGTGTAAACTGAAGAGATATCTTTCTTCCAATCTCCTTTCCTATGCCTTTCCACCAAAATGCTAGAGTAACTTTTCTAGTTCTTTCTCCCCCCTTTCCCATGCAAATGGATTGGTTCTTATAGGGATTTAGAGATAAGGCCATATGATTAATAAGATAATATCTTCAGGATGATACTAGAAGCCTTCTAGAAACTAAACCCTCATAAATCAGAGTGAGGTCTCATCCATCATATCCAAGTCCAAAAAAAGGATATTCTAGGCTCGGTCGCGACCTAAGTACACAGAAAAAGTGACCTGGTTGTGAGTTGGAAGCCCAGAAAGGGAGACCAAACCCTTCAGTCGCATTCTTGAGGAATGACAAGGGAAGCCAAAGGGATATTAGGATAGAAACTCAGTGGGAAGATGATGAAAAATAAGTGAATTGGGTAGGTGACCTCTGGGAGATGATGCCTCAATGGTTAGGGGGTTAATAATGATATAAAACCCCCCATTAGGTATTTGTTGGATGATACGGTTTTGAATTCTATGATGGGAAGGTGTCCCAACAAGATTTTGTGGTGTGAAAGAATTTTTTTCTTGAAGAGGCATTGTTGGTGTAACTGTCATGGTACTTTGTAAATGACTAGGAAGTACAAGTCATCTGTCACTCGTTGTTTTCCCTAAAGTGGTAGTGGTATTGAACGTATGTCTGGTAGGGTGGTCAAAGTACTAACTTGATTGTCATGCATCTACACCGGTGGGGACAGATGTATGTGGAGGGATAAAGAGTGGTCGATTCAAATTGATTTTTTCATAAATATCATGACTCAATGGAGTTCTCCATATAGGATGAATAAGAGTTTGATGTAGATATACCATTTCAGTAGAGTGGAAAGGGGTTGTATAATATTCATTTGGATTGGGTTGTTCTGCTTCCATGTCAAGTTGTCAAAATGGCCTTGATGATAATCTAGGATAATCTTCAGCTACAATATTTCATGAAGAGTCTACTCGGAGAAGAAGTGGATAAAGAGGTTTGGTCAATGTTGGGTTTACAGGAAGGACATGACCTTCCTAAAATATTATGGTTACTCCCTTAGGATGTTCAATCAAGGGAGTAGAATCATTTCCAGTGTCCGAATAATTTTCAACTTCTTCATGGAAAGTGTCTTCAGGTGAATTAGGAGGTAAGGGTTCATAGCCTTCTGGAGGAAACCTTTGCATCCTATGTGATCAACGAAGACCTTTGTTAGACACAGCACCAATATTAATAACAACTAGGGTGATCAAACAACACTCGCTAAAAATCTTGAAAACCAACAAGAAAAACAATAACTTCTCCCAATGAATGTACAAGTTGGTGATGAAATACAACATTGCAAGAAAAAAGTGAGAAGGGGATAGGAATAAGCGGGTGGATTAGTTATGTTGGCGACCTTATTAACATACTTACGCCTTGGTGCAAGTTCCCTCATGGTGTTACCCACGAGTTACCCTCCAAGGGGCTCGAGTGAGTTTGACCAACGTTTGACCTAGGTATAAAAAATACTTTGCTTCACCATCACCTCGTGTATAGACCCTAAATATGATGGCCACTAAGGTGACCAACTTGTAGTCATCCTATGGTATGGTATATTCAATAGTCGGGTTTGCACGTATGGGAAAGATATCAAGCCTGAAATTATTCAAGAGAACTAAGGACAAGTGGACCAATAAACTCCTCAGGACCCCGAATGGATTCGAGATTCACGAAGCTCCGAGACCAAATGAAAACAACTGATTCTCAATATGAACCTCGTGTTTAAACCCTATGTGAGAGGGGGATCCCAACTATGCTAATACGAAAGTTGTATTTTCTCTCCCTATCACAAGATTTTGTATTTGTCTTAAATGCTTTGGAAAGTTAACGTCACATCCTATTCCAAAGATCTATTCCTAGTATATTGTTGGTGTAAAGATCTAAAAATGAAATGTTTCTAGATCAATTTTAATTAGAACTTAATTTCATCGATGTTCGTTACTCAAGGGTGAATGATAGTGAAACTAATGATGTTTTGTGACTCGACTTCAAAAGAAGGAAAAAAGACTCAGTGGAAATTTTCTTTTTTGATGAACTTCTAGTTATGAGAAGGAGAAGAGATTATTTTATTTTTGTTACTAACTCACACTTAAAATAATGCAAAGACTTAATGCAATTTTGTTTCCAAACAAGAATTCACACATTCTCCAAATTATCAAAAGAAAATATTTTTAATTTCCAAGACCAATGCATATATAGTTCTGTAATTGTTTCGTTGTTTGATTTAAAGATGCAAGCAATGAAGTGCATCTAATGCTTCATTCTTTCACTAATAATGAAAAATTTCACAACTTAGAATGACATAGAACAAGAAACAAAATAATATTCAAACAAAGATACTCAGAAAAGAAATCAAAGAGAATGAAACTCACTCAAACAGAGGTCCAAGAAAATCAAGATATCAAGAAAAAACACACTCAATAATATTTGAAAAGTGAGGAGCAAGAAATGATATCAAAGCTAGGTTTTGGCAATAAATTGAGTTTCAATTCATTCAATCAAGATAAGACTGATAATAAAATCAATGTCCAATAGACCCTTGTAGATCCTTCCAACCATGCAGATGACTGATGATATTGCAAAGAAAGGATGAAACCAATGAAAGATAAAACAAACCAATATTGCAATCTAGGAATAATGTGAAAGCTCAAACAAATATGAATAACAATTATTTTCATCAAACAAGGCCAAAAAGAGATAGAGGATTCATGGGTTAAAAACTTCTATCAACAAAATTAAGCAGTACTGGGAAGACCTAAAGATTCTCATTGAAATCAGAGGGTGGTTCTCATGTCCTCAAGGAGACGGGGAAGAATGGAACTCCCTATATATCTATAGGGGAGTGCCATCTTGACAGTGGCATCTTGGTGCCCACTGTAGAGGAGGGACAGTCCTGGGAAAGTTGAAAAAGGTTGAAAAAAAGATAAAAACTCAAGGAGATCCAATCAATGGCTTTATGAATCTTTCAATGAAGCAGGAGAAAGAGGGAATTGATTCAGAATCAAGCATCAATCAATATCTAATGATGGTAAAAGGCTTTAGATGATCCAAGGAAATACTAGTCAAAGTCGCTCTCTAATATGGTCACCAATTTCTGTTATAGAGTATTTCCCCTGCGGACAAGTGAAATCTCCCTTGGATTATCAGAACCTTGTTACCAAGACATAAAAGTACAAATGGTTGCTATATTCCTTTCAGATCTAATTCATCTAGTTAAACAAGGAGAATATAAGTGTGACATACCTTATTCCGGTGATTTCCCTTTTTGCTCCAAATCTTGAGCTTGATTCCTAAGCTCTTCGATCCTGCAAAGAGAAACAAGAATACCTTTCTTCCACTCGATATAATTAACTAAACAAATATATCTATGAAGATTGAACAACAATAGAAAAGTAAATGTGAAAGTACACATACTTGAAGGAAATAGGCCAAGTATATTAATTTAAGAACCAAAAGTAGATACTACAATCTCAGTTTGAAGATGAAACAAATCCTTCAGGATCTCCTCATCCAACCCTTTGAATGAACAATATAAGATCAAAATAACAATTCTATTACCGATTTCTTCCTTCCCTTTATGGAAATTCCTTCAATTTATAGGCATGAGAAGTACAACTACAATGAGAAAATGAGGGATATGGATGAGGAGAGAGACCCTTGAGGTTTGGATCATATCCTAGGGTGAATCATGTTGGGACAGGGGCAGACCTAGGTTTCAACGCTACAATAGTGCACCAACAAAACCCTAACTACCAGCCATGGATGATTTTAGGGGCTAAATTTCACTCATGGGCTAATTTTCCATGGTTTTTCCAAAAACTAGATTCGCTATTTTAAAAATGATTCGCTGAAATTCTATAGGATAAAATTATTTTACCTTAAAAATCGCCAAAATTTTATAAAACCTATATAAAATCCTTAGAAATTTGAATATTTTTACAAAAATATAACCAAACATTTATAGTTGGCATATAAAGGATTAGTAAGATTCGCCAAGGTTTCTACATTTTAAAACAAATTTCCTTCCTTAAAATCATCCCTGCTACCAGCCCTTTCGGCAACACCTGCAAAGTATATGAAGTCTCACCCGAGGTAGAGGCAAGGGTGGTTGCAGGACTCAGGTGTCTGCAACCTTAGCTAGGACACAGATCTATGATTATAACACTTAATAGAGCACTTAGCACCATTAGTTCATCATTATATAACCAATATCTACTCTGCAAAGAAAACAGATCATCGCAACATTCACCCTGATCTAATGTATATAAGCACTTAGCAAAGGAATTAGATCATCTAGCAGATTCAAGCACTAAGCAAGTTCACAGATCTCAAATCTAGCATCTAGATTCATCATAAGAACAAATCATAAATAGATCTATCTATCTATATCAAAACACTTAACACATAACACATAAACATATCAGAACATCACACAGAGCAGAATAATAGAGTATTTACGTGGTTCACCCCCACCCTGGGGCTACGTACACCAACACCTATTCTTTATTAGCTTCAATCAGTCATATACATGCACAAAGACAAAAACCCTTACTTCGCATAAGACAGGAGATCTGCGCAGCTCGCTAGATCCTCCTTCCTGGCGTTACAACACAAATCCCTCCACAATATCTTACAATGACTTGCAATTGGCTCTGCAAGTCTCACATAGTATGCACGAAGCCTTACACTTCTTGATCACATAGATCCCACTCTTAACACTTACCCAACTTTCACAACACTTGCACACTATTCAACTACTTCTTACATTTCCTAGCCTTCTATTTATACATACAAAATAGGCCTAAACATGGGTAAACCCATGGGCTGACATACCATTCCCGTTACATATTCCCAAATCCAAAAAAGGACCCAAAAAGGGGCCAAGATCCCACGATCTTTTCTTCATCTTGCGCTCCATCTTTGATAGGATGTCGAAGTCCCAAAATAGGTCAACCTGACCAAGGATCTCCCAAAACTTGGTCAAGGGCCAACAGGCCCCCAAAACTCACTTGTGACTCATCTTGAGTCACTCTAGTTTGACTAGTTTTTCTTCGAATGCCTCGATCTTGGCTAGAGATTCTTTGACTCGCTGTTTTGCTATGACCTCCTTTTCAACGAACTCGTGGATGACTACATCATTGATAGGTCCCTCTAGACATTTTTCTGTTGTAGTGACAACCTACTCTAGCTCTTCTCCTTGGCCTTATACCTATGTAAACAACTTATAGGCCTTATCTTGCACAGGTTGGAGTTTCTGACTTATCTCCATCACTTTTCTCTTGATAGTATGAATTTTCTATTATGCAGTGTGTTGCTCTTGGGAGCACATCATTCTTTCCATAGCTAACAGGGACTTCAGCTGCACCTGTATCATTTCGGATTGGTACTTCGCCTCTTGGAGTTGCAACTCCAATGCTATTAATTTTGGACTCTCAGTGAGTCGTTCATATGTCAGGGCATTACGATCAGTGAGTTGCTTACATTCTAGAGTAAGAGCCTTGAGCCTTTCAACTGTGCTCCTGGTGGTTGCTTCCCTTTGTTCTCTTACATCTTGAGGGGTCTTCGGTACTGCGCGTAGCTCCAAATATGTTATGCGTTGTTGGAGTTGCTGGATCACTTCTTCAACTTGTGATACATGTTGTGGAACTCTCTCTTCAGCCTTTACTTCTACAACTGTCATAGAGAGAAGTGTTTTTTTGACCATTTCTATTACTTTGAGTTTCTCTGCAAGTAAGTGTTCCTTTTATTGCTGTAGTTGGGATTTTTCTTCATTAAACTTCGCTTGGAGAGCAAGATTTTCCCATTCTGCAGCATTGCGTTTCTCTACAAGGACTGCCACCATTTATTCATATCTCTTGAGTACCACAGTGTACTAAACTTCGCGACCAATGGTTCGAAAGGCTCGATGTCCGGAGAGGTCACACCTTTTGGAATATCCCAGGAAATAAAAGAGATTAGGATCAATAACCAGCTGAAATGAAATTCGTACCCTTGATCCTGGGCTTCTCTACAGTCGAGTTCTAATTGGTTCACCATGTACTTCACCCAGTTCATCTGAAGTCCTTCCGCGCACTTCCCTGCGAGGTCGACTACAAAACCAATGACTTGGGTGGGTCGATGTTTTCATACTAAATTCCCTGTAATCAATTGACAGATGAGGTGCACTGTGCCACTCTGGATAGAGGCTACCTTGTAGCCTCACGTTCCCTTCTCGACATCACCATAAGTGTCCTTGATCCGTTGTGCTAGAGCGTGATCCATGGATTTTTCAGGGTAAAAATCTTGTGGATCATGTCCTTGCATACTTAACGCCATGATCAGATTGATCAACATCGGATCAATTGTTATATGATGGTTTAGCCATAAGTAACCTCCATGGTAACAAGACAACAATAGTTTGACACATGAATTCACCTCCTGGTGTTGTCCAAAATGAGGAATATTCATGACATTGAGTAGGGTGGAATGCATGAGGTTATGGGTCCATGACTGGGGGATTATCTTTGAATTCTTCCCCTTAGTCCGGGTTAGGTACTTATGTGGGGTGAGAATGTTGTAAATTTGCGATCTCCGAGGTTGAAGTCGCTAAACTTCAATGCCGCAATCTTATCTTGGTCTGTGAGAACTGCACGTATCCCCTTCAGGAGGTATGTAGTGACCAAGGCGTACTCAAAATATATAGGTATGTTGTCTCGATTTATTACGCTACTCAAACATAGTAGATAGATGGGTAAGATGGTTGGGATCAATTTAGCATTTTCTAGATCATCCCTGTGCTTGGTTCGCTTTTCATTGGATGGTTGGGATGGTCCAGCTCCGTGAGCAGTGGACGGAGAGGTTGGTAGTCCTCTCATGGATGATGCTTGTATACATGTGGACATTTACATGACTCTTTCAGTCATGAGGTCGATCAAAACTTCTTCAACATTTTTCTCAGCAGCGCTCAACTCATTTGACATACACACTCGGGGTTAACAATCTCAAGTTCAAGGAATAACTTAGACACTGTAATAGGATAGACAAAAAGAGTGCGATGATCCCTGTATAAAAGAAACTTAGTCTGTGGGCTCAAATTCTCAGTTGGAAAAAGTGTTCTCAATGCATGGCACAATGGGATAAATAGGAACTCGACAACGAGTCGCTTGCAACGGGTATAAATCATTCATTAACTATGTTTTGTCCATTATAGCACGGTCCCAACGGTTGGATGACGAGATGGATGTCCATAAATAGATTTCTATCTATTCAGAGCATTTATCTAACAGTTGTAATGGCCCCAATGGATATATTTCTTTGTTATGGCAAAGTGTCATGCGTCATTGTTCTGATATCCCAGTGAAGCTCCAATTTTTCAAATTTTCCTTCTGCGAGGTCCCCTCTGGAACCTTCTACAACTTGTTGATCTTAATTCGCTTCTTACTGAGCTTTCTATCCTTCTTCCTAGTGAGCTTCATCTCGGTGTGCCTTTTTCCATTCTGATCCTTAGCTTCTTTTGGCATAGTTACTTCACATTGTTGAGATTCTTTCCTAAGATTCAAGGGTAACCCTTCTTCTTCATCTAGAATAGGTACGTCAATATTCAGTGGTTCTTCTAGTGTTCTTGCAACTTCGACATCCGAGTTTCTGGTGTTAAATGGCTTTGATATTTTCTTTTTTTCTTCAATCAAGTGTGTGATCCTTCTAGTCCTGAATTCTTTTAACTCTTTCTTTTGTTTTTCTAAAACTTCTTCTTCTTCTTTCCTCCTGGTTTGGTCTCTTCCAATCCAAGGTTTTCCTAGTAGCATGGTAAACGGAGCGTTGTTCTCATTGAATTTAACAATCTCAAAATATTCCTCTATCGAAGTTCCATTGGCATTCATAGGTAACCGAGTGAGATTTCCCCATAGGTTTATCAACTTTCCTTTGAATAGTCTTATTCCTCCTAGTGAAGGAATCATAGCAGGCTTCCCTATAGCTTCCCAAGTTCTCTCTATCATGATATTCACCTGTGTTTTCTCATCGAGAACACAGTCAATGTCGAAGTCTCCTAATATTGATTCAAGGCATTCTTTTTTTGTGAATATATCTAATAAGTTGACATGTCGGTGGTCATTCAAGGTTTCTTTTATTTGCAGTAAGATAATCTCTGATTCTTTCTGGAATTATGTCATAATTGTAGTTTCTGGATCAGCCTTAGGGTTTTCTTGTCTCATGTTCATTCCTTCAAGCTTACCAATCATTCTAGGACAATCCAATACTTCATGGTCCATAGCTTTACAACAAAGACAACCAGGTCTTCTCCTACGACATTCCTTAGCAAGATGCCTGGGTTTTTTGCAACTGTAACAAAGGGTTAATCCTCTCTTTCGTTTAAATGATCCCCAACCTTTCCTATACTGTGCACTATGATCATGGTAGCTAACCTAAAAAAAATTCTTTCTAGGATCCTTCATACACTTATTAGTCCAAATATCCTTTCTATGCATAGGTATAACATATTTTTCACTATTCTTATTAGATCTACTCATATCAAATCTTCTTTCGTCTATTAATACCCTAGTTTTCAATCTAGGAAAAAATCTATCAAACATACCTAGATTCATACTTTTGAAACAAAAAATTCCACTAATATTACTTCTACAGAGCACAAAGCTTTCAGATCTAGAACTTTTTCACTATTCTTACCTTTATCATAGCACATAGCTTTCAGATCTTACCTCTTTTAATAATGAATTCTCACTTTTACCTTTCTTTGGGCACAAAGCTTCCGGATCTTACCTCTTTTCTTCAGATCAGACTTCTTTTCCTTAGCACATAACTCACCAAACTAGTAGAGTACTGTGCACTAGAGCAATAGATCTATGCACAGAGCTTTCACAATTTCAGATCAGATCTTTGCACAAAGCTTCTTCTTCCTCAATTCCCAACAATCACAGTTTCAGGTCCCAGTAATAGAACCATTTGTTGGGATAGGGGAATACCCAGGGTTCAACGCTACGACATCGCACCAACAAAACCCTAACTACTGCCCCTTTCGGCTACACCTGTGAAGCAGATGAAGTCTCACCCGAGGTAGAGGCAAGGGTGGTTGTAGGACTCAAGTGTCTGCAAACTTAGCTAGGACACAAATCTATAAGTATAGCATTTAATAGATCACTTAGCACCATTAGTTTATCATTATCTAACCAATATCTACTCCGTAGAGAAAACAGAGCATCGCAACATTCACCCTGATCTAATGTATATAAGCACTTAGCAAAGGAATTAGATCAGATCTAGCAGATTCAAGCATTAAGAAAGTTCACAGATGTCAGATCTAGCATCCATATTCATCATAAGCACAAAGCATAAACATATCTATCTATCTATATCAAAACACTTAGCACATAACACATAAAATTATCAGATTATCGCACAGATCATAATAACATAGTATTTATGTGGTTCAACCCAACCCTGGGGCTAAGTCCACCAACTCTTATTCTTTATTAGCTTCAATTAGTCATCTACATGAACAGATCCAAAAACCCTTACTCTGCATAAGACAGGAGATCTGCGTAGCTCGCTAGATCCTCCTTCCTTGTGTTATAGCACAAATCCCTCCAGAATATCTTACAATGACTTGCACTTGGCTCTACAAAGTCTCACACAGTATGCATGAAGCCTTACACTTCTTGATCACAGAGATCCCACTCATAGCACTTAGCCAACTTGCACAACACTTCCACACTATTCAACTACTTCTTACATTGCCTAGCCTTCTATTTATACATACAAAATAGGCATAAACATGGGTAAACCCATGGGCCGGCATCCCATTCCCATTACATATTTCCAAATCCCAAAAAGGGGTCAAAATCCTGTGATCTCTGCTTTTCCTTGTGCTCCATCTTCGACGGGCTGTCAAAGTCCCAAAATATGTCAACCTAACCAAAGATCTCCCAAAACTTTGTCAAGGGAAAAACAATCCCAAGCATGAGGCTTGAACACAACTAAACCAATATGAGAGAGTTGGCCAATAGAATTTGGTGGAGAAGATCCCCCATTTTCCTCAACAAGAATGGTGCTCCCTCGTAGTGAGAGACAGGGAACCACCCTAGCAATGGCACTACCGTAACATGGTAGAGGGTCCGCCATGCCACTCTCCCAGTATGGCCAAGGGGCACCACCCTTTATAAATGCTCAATAATAAGTTGAATTTTCCAAGGAAATGATGTGCTTTGACTACCAATGATGGGGATTTTCTCTCTAACATGATTTGTAGATTGTGACAAATGTTTCTAAGGTGTCTATTGAGTTGTGAAACTTACAAAAAATTGCATGAATCATATTACGACACTTGTGACAATTTAGGTGTGAAACTTACGACACTTAGAATGTGGTGTTTGTGCCACATGCGACACTTGTGATAGTTAAAACATGATGTTTGTGCCATGTACAACACTTGCGACGCTTTATATGCAAGTGTGGAATTTTGATGTGTAACAACTATTTTTTTGTTTTTATTCATTTTTTATTTTGCAGTTGTTATCTTGAATGCTCATGTTCATGGATGACTACTTGAATAAGACTAGGTGTTAAACTATATTAACAATTGTCTAATTAAGCAAGAGTTGCACTATATTAGGAGTGTGACTCTTCAGTACACTGGAACAAAGTATGGGTATGCTCTAGGTGAATAGGCGTAGTCTAGGTAAAGTATACTTGGTGTGCCAAGCAACCAACTGAGAACCTTTGCTATGTAGAATGCCCTCAAGAGGTGATTGATTGCAATATCTGTTCGGGTGTTCTGTGGGGTTGTGATAGGCCATATCAAGGAAAACATGACTCTTCACCACCACTGCAGCCATAATAGTGGTTGGGGAGGGGCACACTTGTTTAGCGAAGTATTATCGATCCAAGCTTGGTGAGGGTTTGACTAACTGACCCATCATAGAGGCAACCTGAGCACAAAATTTGTGGGTTGTGATGATAGTAAAAGGTAGAGTCACGAACAGAGATGTGACTTGTGTGAATATTTGGGAACACTCCTTGAGTATGACAAGAGATAAGTTTTTTGGTTGAACCCTGCACTTGGGAAAGGATGATGAACACAAGATTTATGCAATACTTGTCGCAAAAATGAACAAAGAGTTGAACACAAAAACAGTTGGGAGAAGACCTTACTGAATGATTCCATAAGGTGGGTTGTTTGGTCACATGTGTTTGGAGCCTATTATTATGGACATACATAGACCAAGGGAGAAGTTTGTGAGTTTAAACAAAGAACTTGGTGTTTTCACCCAATTCGTCACTTGGTGAGCAAATCGAGGGTGCTTACATGCCCATTTGGGCTCTGCTAGGCATGACAGCTGTAATATGACAGGTTAGAAAGACAAACAACAAAGTTATAAACAAAAATTAAACTAAAACAAATTAAAACTAAGAGCATATGAAAAAATGAAAAATAAAAACAAATGGACCAATATCACCAATGTATAAGCTGATCTATTGATGAAATCCAAAGGCACAATGAAGAAAGAGGACTTGGGTCCCTTCTTTCTCCAATGGAAGGCTCTTGAGGCCCTCAAAAGCTTTCTCTCCTTACAATGAAAAGATGAAAATGTGGGTGAAAGAAATCCAATCTTATTCACTCAAGAGAGGGGTGAATAGCTCTATGAAATGCAGCTTATGATGTTTATTGCCAAAGAATGAGTCCTTAGCAATCTTAGCAACATAACAATACAAAGAATTCCTTGAGAAAATGGTGGTTATTCATGGCTTTTTATAGCCTGGCATTGGGTTATTATGTGACCTCTTTGGAATGTGAAAAGGGGCTCTTTAGGGCTCAATTAGTTCTTTGACCAGCCCACCATGAGGATTGAGCTCGGATTTGGTGTCAAATCGACTTGGGAGTTGATCCATTAGTGGTTGGGAGGCCGACCAATTTCAATAAATGTGTCGTTTAGCAGGGGCACGGGTTTTTCGCCGAACAGAGGCGCATCGTGCGCGCATGCACGCAATGTACGATGATGTTCCGCGCATATGCGCGCGAACCCAAGTTTTGTAAAGCGCCCTCTGATTTTTGGTCACTTGGTATAGTTTTTGACCCTTTTGCAATGCTGTGGAATTAATCCTGTGCCATGAATGACTTCAGTCCTGTTTTGACGATGCAGAGTTCTTGTCGCCATGTGCGGACGGAATTTCAGTGATAACAGATGCCCCTTGATGGATGAGGTTAGGAGCATACATATAGCCGAAATCCATCAATGTTTCTTTTACTGAGAATGGGGTTGTAAGGGAGAGTAAGAGTGGGACCATATAGAGCAATCCTTTGGAGAAGAAATGAACCTCTAGAACCCAACCTTCTACAAGGTGCGTAACAATATACAACTGTGTACAAACAAGGCGGGCATGCCCCATGCTCATATGATGTAACTCGAAAAAATATGACGGAAATGTTGGTGTAGACAACTACAGCGCCCTCGGGGGCGAAATGATAAAGGAAGAAGACAATTCTGCAAAGGAACATACTCTGAACCATAGGTAATGTTCACGGAAATAAACAGCGACGGTGATGTGGGAATTGGTGGCCCTACCAAGTTCAGAGGTCTTCGGCAACTGATAATAAAAACTGCAATAGTTGCAAAGTAAGACCCACCGCAACATGAGAAAGTGTTGGCGTCGAATGTTATGGGGGTCAACGACATCAGGGAGTAATGGTGTTTCCCCCTGTGCCATCCGAGATCTCTCATTAAATGACAAATGAGAATCAAGATTCTATCGCCCTTCTAGAAAATTGTGATGATGTCGACAAAAAGGGGGACACAACTCCCAGAAGAAAAGGGCTTCACAGAATCTACTGTGGTGAGGAAGTGACAGAGGTACATGGACGAAGTCAATAAGTGGGAAGACTCAAGACTGCCCTTGGTTGGAGAATGTAAGAGAAAAACAGTGGCCGCAACCGTGTGACAAGGTCGAGTGTCAGGGGGACGCCAAGACCGAGGATAAGTTGTGCCAGAGGCAGGACAAGGTGAACAAATTCAGAGGGTATAGGTAAGTGGTCTGGGTAGTACTCTGAAGATATAGACGATGTCGGCGGGGGTAAATGAGAAGTAATGCTCCAACCAAGGGTGACATGGGTTGCATGTGGCCAAGAGGAAAGAAGGTCGCCAACGATGACGACAAAAGTAAATAACGGAAAATAATTTGTACAAGAAATAATGAATAAATGTGGGAAAGATGTACAAAATACAGAAACGGGTGCCCCGGTGTGAAATGAGTGCCCCAGGGAGGGCATAATTTTTTGGGAAAACTGATGAAGGGTGGGGACCCCATTGGTGAGTTTCTATATGAGGTAGGTGAAATGAAGATAGGTTCGCAGATGGGAAAACTGATGGTGGACGAAATGGTGGGTTCATGATCCTGTGGAGGTGCAGGTAAAAAAGAACATAACCATAAAGCGATGTGTTGGGAGTCCATATGGGAGGCTAGCAAAATGAGGAGAAGAAGTATGTGGTTAATTCACAACATGATGAAAGACTACAGGGACTCCCATCCCTAAAGGGTAATGAAGAACAACATGAGTGTCAAAAGTGCAAAAAGGTGCTATGAATGAGACAACTCATGTGGGTAAGAAAACTACCAGGTACCAGTACCAAAAATGAAAATGGAGGTGTGAGTACTGCAGAGTCGGAAGTGGGTATCCTAAAGGCCAAAATCAGGGGGTGTGACAGGGAATGTAAATGCAATACAGCGGAAGAGACTACTTGCCAGTGCTGAGTATATACCTGAAGGAATGATGTGAAGAGATGATGATCAAGTACCTGCAAACAGAACAACCAAATACCCGAAGTGAACAATATCTGAAGATAATAACAAATATGAACATGTATTAGATAAATGTGACAATGCGTGTGCGTACCTGGCCATGATATGAAAAAAAAGGCACCCCAGGGGCTCAGGATGAAAAGTGGCCAGGGACAGCCATGATGTAGGTGGCGGGATGCTGATCCCGTGGCTGAAGACGGTTCGAAAAATGGACACCGTGGGGTCCCGGAATGGTGAGTGGAAGTTTGGCAAAAGGCCTATATATATCTGTAGGGCCCATATTGCCACCTCATTTGTACCTGCTGCTACAGTGAGTTTTCGAGCAGATTCAGAGGAGATTGAGTGATTCCGGGAGAACGAGATATCCGATCGATGGTGTGCGAGTTTCAGGTTAGTGGTCTAATCATCTTGCATAGAAATNGGGGGTTTTTTGATAGGGTGTGGGCCCACATGCTCAGGAGACTCAGTGGAAGGCGCGCATGCGTGCGCACCTGTACCCTGAATAAGCACACATTCATGCGAGTGAGTAGGAATTTAAGGCGCGCCCTAGGGGCGCGCCTGTGGGGTAAACAGGCGTGCATGAGTGCACACCTGTGCGGTGAATAGGCGCGCTCCAGAGCGCACCTGTGGGTTTGACAGGCGCTCCCTAACGCGCACCTGTATTGTGAACAGGCGCGCTCACAAGCGCTCCTGTGGGAAAAATAGGCACGCATACGTGCGCGCCTGTAAAGTGAACAGGTGTGCATGTGTGCGCGCCTGTGGGTGGTAAAACCGCGCTTTTGAGGCAAGGTTTCAGTGTAAAAAAATGAGCCTTTTTGATGTATTGGATGGTTTCCTAAGCTAATATAGGACTCTTGGTTGTGTGCAGGTGGCTAGCAGTGACCATGGATGTGCGGTGGCATGAGCGGGACTGGTCACAGTTACGAGATGCTGTGGCCAATGCAGGGTCTGCAGTTCAAGCAGATTTAGCAACCAGTGGGTTGCTAAAGTTCTTTGAGTGCCCATTGATACGGGCACAGAAGTATTTACTCCAGTTCCTACTCCAGATGTGGAGGCCAGATCAGCACTGCTTCCTCATGCGAGGAGAGCAGATCCCCTTCACTGCGGTGGAGGATATATACTTTTTGACTGGGCTCCCCTTCTAGGGAACACCATTGCTGGCAGAGCCTGTGCTGTCGAGGGACACTCATCTGCGTACTGTCGCCGAGTGATATTGCTCAGGAGAGCGCTACATGGTTGGGACGACAGTGAGTATCAGTGGGATAGATGCCCTGCTGCATCGTTGCATAGCGACGATGATAGTTTGGGTGTATGGGTCACGAGCGACCCACCGGATCAGTGGTGGCGAGCTATTTTTGATGGAGAGGGTGGTGGTGGGCCGTGAGTGGTTCGCCTGGGGTTTGACCGTACATGCGCGAATGATCACACAGCTGGACCATTGTCGGTCCAGAGGCACCGGGGAGTTTGCATTTGGCTCCATCCTGGTAGCCTATTTCTTTGAGAGGGTGTCGATGTTGCACCCGAGGGTGCTACTAGAGGCACCAGGGGCACGAGAGCCGCGCTTGAGGCAGTGGTCAGTAGTTTTGGTTCTCCACGGTGGTGGGGAAGGCGGGCACTATTTTACTACGCAGGTGGTACAGATATGGCGGCAGATGTCGTAGGTCATACTGCAGTACCCCAATGCTGGGGTGGATTTCCGGGGGGACTCGGACATTGTGTTGCCTCCTGGGGAGGTGTTCGACCACCGAGGTATGTTGTATATTTGTATGTCTTGATTTATGCTATAAGTTTGATACACCAGTTCATATGTATGATGTATAGACACTGATACGATATGTTTGTTTATTGCTTTGTGTATGTGCAGATTTGGCACCTCGCGGGTGCGAGGTGGAGTTATATTGAGCATCAATTCAACGAGAGCCGGGGAGACCTCCACGTGGAGAGAGGCACATATGGGATGAGGCTGCGGGGTGGCCTACAGAGCCAAAGAGACCGGCGAGGAGGCGCCGATTTGATGACCCTGGTGCAGGGCCATCACACGCTCCTCCGACGACGGCCAGAGGTGATGATGATGTACGTCGTCATCTGGAGACGGTATTTCGGGATGTGCCTGAGGGCATGTGGATCTGCATCCAGGACGAGGAGTTCCTGGAGCAGTGCATAGGGTTACCGCCACCATGGCGGTCGATCGTGCAACGAGCAATTGTGCTTGCCGCCATGACTAGTGGACGCCTGCCGCCAGGGCAGGAGGGTCCTGCAGGTGCTCCACCACCACCGCCTAGGGAAGGTAGGGGTGGGCCACCACCTCCTCCTGACGGAGGAGCAGCCGTGGGTGCTATAGAGGCACCCTGATGTATGTATGTATTTTGTATACTGTTTTGATAGGCTGGTGAGCAGATTTTTGTACCAAGATGTGGCATGGGCCGGAGGGCCGATGTATTTTTGTTGTATGTAATCATTCAGATGTATACACCTTTTTTGAGATCCAAATGTGGTTTACATGTTTTTTTTGTGTTGATGTTGATGATGTTGATTCTATCTATATGTTGTGACAGGATATATGAGATGTTTATGTATGTGTAGCTTGATGTGATATATGCCAATCTAGCACTATGTTAGCTATTTCATCTGTTGTTTGATTCAATTCTCTTGGAATATGTGTAAATGTAATGGAATCAAAATGTCGAGATAATAATCTAACC
>SNQJ01S0098680.1:10474-22719 GCA_010110895.2 Picea sitchensis | reverse complement strand
GGTCATCTCGATTGACTCATCTCCTACTCCAAATGAAGCTGACAAAGCCACCCGGTTCATTGAGCGGATCCAGCACATCCGCCAACAGGTTCAGGATATCCTATAGAAGTCCAATGACAAGTACAAACAACGCCATGATCAACATCGGGTGTCGCATAAGTTTTAGGTGGGCGACAAAGTTTGGTTGCACTTGCAGAAAGAACGCCTTACAGGACCCCATCGGAAGCTTCGCCCACTCCGTTATGGACCGTACACTATCACCAAGGCCGTGGGGGATAATGATTTTGAGCTCAACATTCCTCCTTTCCTTGTCCTGCACCCAGTGTTCAACATGGATCTCCTTCGCCCTTATTTCCCACCATTATTGGACACCTCAGAAGTAGCAGAACAACTGACACCAACAGAGCTCAAACCCGACTGCATACAACAGGAATCCAATGATCCGATTGTGGAGAGACAGATCAAGGGCACCCGACAACAAAGGATCCAGCTTTATCGAGTCATCAAAGCAGGGCAGCTCCTGCACCAAGGCAAGTGGCTTACCCGGGGCCAAATTCAGCAGAAATTTCCTCATCTAATGGGGGACCTCAACGCAATGGAGACCATTTCTTCCTAAGGAGGGAGGATTGATCTAGATGGATATCGATGGCCACCCACCTTTTCCAACTGGCTCAAAACAGTTTTCTGACATTTTTGGCAATTTACTATTTTTAGCAGCTTTCACTTCCGGGGCCATTTTGAGGGCCTAAATGAAGGTTTTTCAGCATCGAGCTCCTCAATGATAGACAAAGGCATGATTGAGCCCCCAAAATGAATCTCCTCGGTGATACCTTTCCAACAGGCTATCACACGCCTAAAACGGAGATCGTATGCAAAAGTTACGACCCCGGGAAGTTGATCTACTAGCTTACCCAAACGGGGCCCACGTGACTTTTGGTGTTTCATCTCCTAGGGTTAGGTTTTTGGATGTCTAGGGTTTTTGGCATTCTTGCTTATTGTAAAAAGGCCTTCAGAGCCTCATTGTAATTTTTCTTCTTGCGAATGCGCGTTGCCGTCACATCTCTTCTCAGAGATAAGCCGCCACCATTCCAGCAAGCTTCATTCCACTGCATTTTACAGTTTCAGCTTATTTCATTATTGAATAGAAAACCAGTTTTACTGTATCTCTGTTATTTTGTGTTAAGCACTTGTTAATAATCTGTATTCATTTCGTTCTGCTCATAAAATTCGAATCAGTGGATGAGGTGTCGAGGTGGAAAGTGGGGCCACAAAAATTGAGATGTACCTGGGGAATCAAGACAAGGAGAGGAGCCCAATGGGATAGGTGTAATACAAGAGTGTCTCATAAAGGGTGGGACTATGGGAAACATTTTTTCTTAAAAGTGAAGGGTACCATTGCGATCATAATGAAGAGAGAAATGAAATGGGCTAGGTTACAAATAAGGGTGTTTACAATAATACACTTGCGGATTTATACTCTGAGTTGAATAATGTTGCAGTGAAAAAATGGATAAATGCACAAAAGGAAGAAATGTGTAGGAGTTTCACATCCAAAATGCAGGAGACACAGTTGCACATCAATATATCTTGTACGTTTTGTTGATGTTTTTGTCCCAAGAGTTAGGGTATTCAACGGTTCTATATACAAGGTTTTTCCCTATGCTATAGATCTTCGATATATGTGTAGGGTCCAACACTAGTACTCTGCCCAATATCCCATGGCACCAACTAAGGAGGATAGGAAGTGCCCTTAGTCATACTACCCAACTACCTAGATACTAGAGAGTATGTTACCAAGTGTTGTTCTTGGTGGAACTATAACAGTCAGGCGGCCAAATGGTTTATCTACAGAGGGATTCAAGATATCTAGGTTGATCCATATACAAGTGTCGTCTGATGCAATACCACTTGTATTTCCTGCGTTACGAGGGTGGCCAATCGAGGTGCGCTTAAAAACACTTGTATTTCCTGCGTGTATGACTCCCTGATAGCGAGTTTATGTGCATAAATATAGATCTTTGTAGCTTAAAGACGTCGGAATATGTCTCTTTCCTGGAAAAACAAATTCCCCACAAGCCTTTCCCTAGAAAGAGATCTGATACTAATTGAAATATTCCATACATAATATAATATGCAGAACGGAAATATTTAACAAGCAATGGAAAAACAACAATGATATATCTAGAACAGTATCAAAATAATACCAGAATAATACCAAAAAGAGAACCTTTATTAATGATAGAAATGTCCAGTTGCCTCTTCGAGGGGGAAACCTCCAACAGAGAAGAGCTCTATTACAATAATCTCCAAGAAAAAATATCCAATACCTCCTACTCTTATTTATATTAATTCTACCTTCTAAGGAAACTTCTAGAGGAAAATATTTATAGAAGTGAAAGCTTCTATTAGGTCTTCTTACATTGACTTATTCTCATTTATTTAATATACCTTATTAACTAATGTCAGTCTTTATTACATACAAAACATATCCTACTAACTAATGACCCATGAAGAAGGGTTCGGATCGGATCATAACATGCATATTTTTTGCATTTTGATTTGAATGTAGGAGGACAACAATTTTGAAGCTTATTTTGGTCAGTTGTGATTACATGTGGGTTGCATCATGATTGACTTGAAAAAGAGAGAAATTATGGTAGTTTTTTTCCAGTGAATACTTTTAGGGAGAGGGAAAATTGGGTGGTTGTGTATTGGAGGCACTAGCTTGAGAAACTCCACTAGCATATATATTAGAGGCCAAGGAATATTTGGTCAAGGAAGCAATGTTTTTTCCCGAAGACCTCTAAGTTTTGATGGGATGGCTACCTCAAGCATGTGTTGTACACCCGAGTCAAATAAAAATAGGGGATAAAGACGTAAGAGGAGAGTTCTTGTTGAAAAAAAATCATGTCATAGTATGTGATAGATAAACCTTGAAAACAAGCCATATGAATGCTCAAAAGTGCCAAGAAATAAGAAAAGTTATGTTGGAGTTGATCGACAATATGAAAAAACATGAAAACAAGCCATATGAACCCTCAGAAGTGGAAAGAACTAAGATAATTTATGTTGGAGTTGATGGAAAATAGCCTGGACATTTCTACTCACACACTGAAGAGCAATGAAGGGAGGGTACTTCTGAGGGACTGTTGAGAAAAATAGGAAGACATTCCTTGTGGTGTGTGGGGCGGGTATTATGGGTGCCAAAGAGTTGTTCTATCTCTAAAATCTTACCAGTAAGACACTTGACAAGTAATATTCTTGTTCTGGAAGGGAGAGTGATATGTAAACAAGGGACTTATATCCCATTCACTTCACCAACATGGATCATTTGTGGAAGTCTCTTGTGAGCTATGATCTCAAGTTTGTACATAGTGATCTATCTACATAAATGCCAATATACCTCTATCCTTTTCCCTGTACAAGGATCTTGACCTTCTTTGTTCTCGTTTGTCTTTCTGATGGATGATTGGAGTATTCTTGGGTGTGAATTGCACACATCAAATAGCTGGAAACCAATGGAAATCAGGTCAATAGTAGAATGTAATTCTCCACAGGGATTTTTTCCTCCTGGGTCTCTTGACTACAAACAAGGTAATGGAAAATGGGTGTGTTCTAGTTCTCAACTACATGTCTACAACATACATCCCATCCACATCGAAAAAAATGGATTCCTTCAACAAATCCTTATATGGATCAACATTGTTCTTATCTAGAAAATGGAGGAAGGTGGAATGGAAGAGAAGTACCATCAAAGCAATGCCAAATTAGGCAAGAGCCAGTATTGATTATAACCTACTTTTCAAGTTCAATCATAAATAAAATTGTTGAAATGGAAAACAACCAACCGATCTAACTATGTGCAAAATATACCATGAAGACAAACTCATGTTACTCCATAATTGGGAGGTGTTGAAGTACCACACAAATTCCATCACAAATAGAAATAAATATTCGACAATCAACCCTAATATCACCTTATTGGACTCTCTGAAATTTCACCAAGAAGAAACAGAACAATTCGAGCCTCTCATTACACTAAATATGAATGACACAGGATGATGTTGTAGCTTTACAAATTGATTACGGGTGAGTGCACAAAGTTGGTGGATGATAAAGTTGCAACGAGGTGGGAATGAACACACTCATGTGGGAACATGTGAGTGTTTTTAGAAATGTGCATGCATTCATGATGTGATAGGTTCGACAAACCCCAAACCTCCATTCAACATGCCACATAGGCATGTTGCGAGGAATGTGTGCACGTTATGAGGAACACGTGGAAATTCCTAAGAATGCATGCACGTTCCTAAGAGGAACGCACATGTATTCTTGTAGGGCCCAATAAAATGACTTGCATGTGCAATTTGTGGCCATTTTGACCATCACACCTTGCATTTTAGGGGATATTGAGAAAAAAAAAGGAGGAATTTTTCTCACCAAGCATCAACTAGGGTTCTTGGAGGCAAGCCAAGTATGTGTTTGTGATTATTTTCTTGTTTTTTTTAATTTATTAAACTATTTATTTGCATGTTTTTTGTAATTTTTTTATTTAATTAAAATTTTGACCTAATTTATATGAACTCCCTTATTAAATTGCAATAGAATAATTAAGATGGAACCTACACACAATAAAAATTCCACACGAAGGCACAAAACACCCCAACCCACCACAACCACCAAACATAAACACAAAAAATGATGAAGGGTTGACCTCTTTCAGATAAATTGTTCGTGATTTAAGGTGTACAAGAGAGCCTAACTGATTGTCATTGGTCACTTTATTCGATTCCATTGTATCATTCAATGCAAGTGCCCAAAGGATTTTAACCAGTATTTATAAATATAGGGCTAGGATGTTTGACTATTACAAGACTGTCATCGATAAAAACCATGTGAGATACTTGAATATTATGAAACAAGATTTGATGTCAATATTTATTGATCCTAGAATGAAACTACAACAACTAGTCAACAATAAACGTATTTGTATGGATTGGTTCATCCACCAACATTTTAAGGATAGAAAGATAGATAGATTGTTCATGGTGTTCAACAAGCCTCCCTACAATAATACGGAGGTGCCTCTATATTTCTTGAGAAAATTATGGGCAAAGTCGTTTCAACTACTTTGACATTAGTGAATTCTATGGGGTGGGTATAGGGTCTGCACAGGATAGGGAGCATGATAGGTGTGACCTTATCTTTATCAACATTGACTCAAAGCCTAGTGCAACATGGAAGTTTTGTTTCACTATATTGGCAAGAAGTTCCTGCTAGTGCATTGGAAGAGGGGACTGACCTTCAACCCCGACTGACATATGTACAAAGCCATCGGAAAAAAAGTTGTTTGAGTTTCATAGACTTAATTTAGGTTTTGTATCCCCGAAGGGGGTGCCAGTGTGGGACAGATGTCACTAGGAGGGCGTACAAAGCGACCAACATGGTGAGGACCATGTGACAGTTGCGTGGCACATCATCCTGCCACCCTCATGCATTTAAGCCCTTCTCGCGTAGGCCTAGGCACCATTACTCTTGATGCGCCTAGCCTCAGCTCATTGTCTTTTCGATGGAACAGAGCCATGAATTCAAATTTACTCTGCTCGTGCACCTTTGCCTCCTTCATCTTCCTCGGTGCCATGCCTCTGGTCATATGCATTTGCAGAGGTTCCTTCCCAATGCTGAGATCCCCTGCAGCTTGCATTACTTCCAGCTACACCTTCATTACCTGTGCTTCCTCCCTGCGTTTGCATTTCCCGTCAACGCCACCAGAATGCCAAGGCAAAGGGAAAATTCTAAGTGCGGCTCAGCCTGGCAACCAAGCCGACCGCAAGTGGTTCTCAGACCTCCGCTTGCACCATCCCCTAACTTGTCACCTTCTTCATCTTCCTCACACTCTCTCAGTCACATTCTCGACAAAGTCCCATTGACCTCCTGGTCCTCTCCTCTCCCTCTGCAAGTCAGCTGGGGTGCCTTGACCTCTCTGAAAATTCATTGGGTGTCAACCCAGGGCCTTATTTCGATTTGGCCTCATCCTCATTGTCGCTTCTTGCAGTCCCACCAAATTCACCGGCGAGTGCACCAATCCAACAAGAGAACCCATCCACTCGGCCTCACCTGGGAGCGACACCAAATTTCCTGGGGCCACTTCCAGGGCCTCATTCCTTCTCAAATTCAGTACCATACTCACAATTGCAGGAGAACCTTGCTATCCTACAAGGTCTGGTCTTTGAGCTGCGACAAGGTCTGGACGACCTTTAGTTTCGATTGGAAATCATAGATGGAAAGGCCTTAGTGCTCCTGCAAATGCTCTCCACTCTGCAGGGAGTTTTCCACTCGACACCAGGAGCAAGCGAAGCTACAGGGGAAGGAAGCAAAGATGACTTAGGTGATGGTGGAGCAGACGCTACAGGGGTTGGCGATGAAGACAATTAGGGATTTTCCATGCACGTGCCCATGGAAGAGGGAGGTACATTTGTTGAAGAGGAAGTGTCTGGCGGTGATGTCGATGCAGGAACGACCATGAACGAGACCATGGAGGAGGGGAGTGCATGGGTCAAAGAAGAAAGGGTGGGAGGCAACGTCGACATGGGCGTTGCCATGCACAAGCACCAGGGATGATTTTAAGGATGGAAATTTATTTTAAAATGTAGAAACCTTGGCGAATCTTACTAATTCTTCATATGCCAATTATAAATGACTGCCGATATTTTTGTAAAAATATTCAAATTTCTAAGGATTTTATATATTTTTTATAAATTTTTGGTGATTTTTAAGGTAAAATAATTTTATCCTATAGAATTTGGGCGAATCATTTTTAAAATAGCGAATCTCGTTTTTCGAAAAACCATGAAAAATTAGCCCATGAGCAAAATTTAGCCCCTAAAATCATCCATGACGAGCACATGGAGATGGGGGAACAATCGTTGAAGAGGAAGCTGGGGACCCAACGACCTTTGCCACCTCCCAGTTCGCGTGGTTGTGCTACAGGCCAACCGCATGATCGACACATGTGTCTTTATGTTAGTTTAGCCAAGTGTTTGGTTTTCTTTTGCCTCATGGAGACCATGACCATGTTTGATATGCTAGTTTTTAAAGATTATAGTTTTTATGTTTAAGTTTTGTCATTCTCATACTGGTATCTTAAAACATTTAGCTTTACTCTGACCAGTTGGCTGAACTGGTTTCCCTTCGGGGCAGTTCAGTTATTTCAGTCCGGAATTCTTGATGACATTGTAACTCTCGTTTTTGAAGTATTTTTATACAACTCTTACTTACAAAAAAAATATTTAGGTTTTCTAAACGCTGAAGAATCTAGTGGTAGTAATTAAGGGGGAGTGTTAGCTCTTGTTAGCTAATTTTAGAGAGTTCTAATTAGAGAGGAGTTTTAGTGAAATATAGTTAGTTGAAGAAATCTCTAAAAAAGTTAAGTTCTCAAGTTCTATTGTTAATAAACCTATGTGAATTTATATCTTCCTTCAAAAACAATGAAAGCATCAAGATTTAGAATTGCATCTAATATTCTATTTTTGGTATTTGTGTATGATTTCATACAAACTTAACTAATTCTCTCCTTCCCCATTCTTTGTCAATCATAAAATACATATTTCCATAGAATTCAGTTGCATTTCCTTAACAATTGAATTGTAAAACTTCTATAGTATAGTGATGGACCAAATGGATAAAGGAAGTGCTCCATAACAGCAAAGGCTGAATCGAGAGCCTCCGCCCCATTATGAGCTCCAATAGTATGATGTTGAAGATGAATACATCGCTTTTGTTGGTCAAATGACTATAGAAAGCATATTTAGGTGCCACATAAGCAAGCATCCCAACATTCCTGGTGCTATAGTGGGTTTTTTGCTCTTCTTCTTTCTTCAACTTGGCCGGAAAAATGTTTTCGACAAGAGAATTGAAATTGTTGTCCATAATAACATTTGCATCTTTTATGTCCTTGTGAATGATCCCCGACCTGGATAATTCATGACGATAAGTGATTCCCCTCGCTATACCCACTACTATTTTGTATCGTTTCGTTTCGACCATGACAAGCATGTAGATATATTGGAATTGAGGAGACTGTCATTCTCCACGAAATCAGAAATCAGAAGCTACTCGCTAACCCAATATTTTCATTTTCCACATATCACCAGGGCATGAGCATCTCACAGTTGTAACAAGCCACATAAAAATTGGTAGACCATTTGTCTACGTGTGAGCATTGAAGTCCGTCCTTTGCGCAAATCTCAATCTCAGGAAATGCATTACTTATTGAGACTTCGCTAACTTGAGAGTAATCTTTCTTCTCCAGTTATTTTTTGGGCAGGTTTTCCAGCGGCTTATTTTTAAATTTTCTGTCAATCCAAAACTTTGATAGATTTTTTGAGTATCTGGGTTGATTTAAAATGGGACAAAACTTTTAACCTAAAATTTTGAAATATATGGAACTTTGATCCATGCAAAACCTAAACTACTCCTGAAAATTTAACCCTATTCAAACTCATTTTTTATCTAAAAAACAAAACTTGAAAGAAAAAATTACTCCCCAATTAACCTATTCCTTACCTATTGTGGTTGCAAGATGAATATCCTCTTTCCCAGAGGAAAGGCTACTGCAAGGATCCACAAGATATCCGTATTCAAATTTAGACAGCACTGCACGGAACATTGATTGAAAAGCAAATTCATTTACTTTTATTTATTGTGTAGAAATTAACTAACCATGGATTGAGACATCCATGGGATGTATATTCAGTTTCAAGACGGGTCTTTATATGTAAAAGGTATAAAGTGATGTTAAATAACTGTAAATTTGATGCGTATGTATTCGTATAAATTTATGTTGCATGAGTTTTCAAAGCTTATGTTGTTTGGAATGAGTAGAAGTTTCTATCAAATTTACAGAAAATTAGAGCTGCAATAATATATATTAAAAAAGTATAAAAAATATTTTAGATTACAATGGTACTTTCTATTACAATGTATAGAGATATTGATAAATTTTAAATCTTATTTCAATAAAATTGAAAGTCAATGGAGAACAATGTTTCTTATATTGCAACTATTACAATATTGAAATTACTAATTTAATTTTTGTTAATAATTATATGAATATATTTAACACAATAGTGAAACTTTAATATCCATAAATATTCCATTAAAAATTAAGAAAAAAAATTAAAAATACATATATACAATTTTAACATCTTTTTAAAATTAAATTTTACATATACAAACTTTAAACATCTTTGTAAATTTGAAGCATTATTCTTTTTTAATGGAAAAAAAATAATTGTACTACTCTTTTAATATGGAAAAAAAAATAAAAATCAATGATATGGTTGGTTGATATCAACTACAAAGTGGAGCAAATGCTTTCCATGGATAAGTTTGATTTATTTGACTTTCATATTTAGTTTGGGCTTGAAGGGAAACATACATGCATTAAAAGTTTTTCATATCCACAACCATAAAGTGAGTATTATTAAGTTTTTTTATTTAACTAATTTTTGAAATAATATATACCTGTAGTTTAGTCTTAGTTTTATAATGATCTTTTGAATAAATATAATGAAAATATTTGTAATAAATTATGTATTTGTAATAATGGAATACAAATATTTACATTTTAATTTAATATAATTCTAATTTAAAACTCTCTTCTTAGGAAATTGGTTCCCAAGCTTCCATTTCCTTGATGTTGAAGCTCTCAAAAGCTTCCAAGCTCTCAAAGGAGTTTCCAACCAATTGGAGACATTCCTTACTAGTTCCCAAGCTCCTGAAACTTAGGGAATGCGTTTCAGACATAGTGAAAATGTGGGAAGAAGTTCCCATGCAACTATGGTATAAACCTTCAAATATTTTTGATATATGTATTATTAGCACAACCACATAATATAATTGTTGTTGATAAACATCTATGGACATATTGATAAACATCTATGGACATATTTAATGTGCAAACCTTAATTTTATCATAAACATTAATTAAGGTTTGTAAATGTAATACCTTATCAACATTCATCTATCATAATTATGTGGCTGTGAATTCTAGTAGAAAAAAGCATTTCTATTTCTATCAATTTTAAGAATCATTTTTGAAGATATTATTTTAAATAAAATATATACTGTAAAAAATCTATATTCAAACAATTTTATTTGAATTATATGTTTTTTTTCTATTATTTTTTAATGTACTATGGTCGAGGATAACAAAAATCCTCTCTATTTTAAATATTTTATTTATATATTTATTTTAAAATAAATATATAAACAGAATATTTAAAATAGAGAGGATTTTTGTTGCATTATATATTTCTCACTCTATCAAACTTTAATGAAATGTTGGTTGATGATAATAAATAAAATAATTTTTTCTCAAGCTCCAATGAATTTGTCATATTGTGATTTCAAGTCAACATGCATCATTGCCATGTACCAAAAAACCTTTCCATGATACTGACAAGCCCTAAATAATTCACTACTCACCCAGATATGTATGTCTGTGTCCAAATATAATTTAATGTTTTAAGTTTTAACTATTTGTAATATCATTTTAATTTTGAAAGGATTCAGTTTGGTGAACTCTTGAAGTTCTCATAACCATATCATCGACTAACTAATATATATGTAATCTTGAAGTTCTCATAGCTACATCATCCACTAACTAACATATATGTAATATTGATTCCCTAAAAATGTGATCAATATGCCTGGAAAATATTGGCGACTTAAATCACTGGGTTAAGTTGCAATATTCTAGAAAGAGTGTGTTAAGTATCATCATTAAAATCTGTTCGTAGAAAAATGCGATTTGCAGAAAAACTTTTTTTCCTGTTATGGTTTCCAAACACAGTAATCAACAGCGAAATTAAAACCCCAAATTATGTTATTTTATTGCTATGCAGTCTTAAAATTTTTAATTTAAATAAAGAACAAGAATAAAACATTTCAATGATTATTCCATACTATATTCGTTCAAAGTTGATTTTCGAAATTAGATAATCAAGTCATTGAAATTATATTAATTTTTAAAATTATATTGTTGAAATAAAAATTTCAACAATATTTCACTAATATAATCAAGTCAACCTATAATTTTTAAAATTATTAAGAGATCAAGAATCACAATTCCAATAATAATTTCGTATTATAATCATTCGGCCTTTGATTTTTTTATTAAATTTAAATATAGGTCAAATGACGTAGCTATCAAGCGATAACCTGGGAAAGGAACTCTGATCTAAAGTAAGAGTAAGACAGATCATCAAGTGGGAACATGAAATCAACTGGAATAGCTACCCCTTCGATCCCACCATAGTGAAAATCACAATTTTTTCTCAGTAGTGTTGTTGGCAATGGAGTCTATTATAATATACACTTGGAAATAATGAAGCAAGAGTCACTTGCAAGAGATAGTTACGTAGAAGAACTTTAGTCAAGAGATAGTAGTTGCTTAGTTGAACTCTACTTCACTTAATGTAGATCTTAGTTTGTTGTAACCGAGTCGTTTCCTATATAATGATGTAATGAGTCCTCAGTGTTGTCTAGTGAGTGAGCCAAGGAAGTGAGGAGCCACAAAAGAAAAATGCATCAATTTCTAGAAGTCCGTAGGTCCCTCCTCTAGAAAGGTACAACGATATACTACTCAAACTTTACGCACATTTGTAAACCTAAAATTTCTGCACTCCAACTATGTATTACAGTGTGTAAATCCTTAAAAATTTCCGCACTCCAAGTGCATAGTGAGGTGGGGACTCGCTGCACTCTAATAGTAGAGTGAGGTGAAAAAACGTGTGGGTTCTTGAGATAGCCGCCCCAAATCGTGCGTTTTTCATGAAGCATAAATTTTCATTTTTTACTACATGGTATTTTTTGCTGCATGGGCTTCGAAGCGTGAGGTTATAGCGTGAGTTTTGGAGCATTGTATAAGGGTGCCAAGATTTGCATGAGTTTGATCATTTTCATGAGTGAGATATAAACCTTTTTTTGGAAGAGCTCGACCAGTTTTTTCGTGGGAAAGCGGATCCGTGAATCACCATAAGAGTTTTCTGGAGCGTCGAGGACGTGAGGAGGGACGATCCACCATTTGCAAATCAGATTTGGTATTTGCTTGAGCTTGTGGGATTAGTGGATGCCACGTTTTCATATCACTTTAATGAGGAAAGGGGTTATATCACTTTATAAATTGTGAGGTATAAACTTTTCATAAAGTGGAATTTTTTTTTATATTAAAGCGTCAAGAT